>APFE030789074.1:153226-205842 GCA_000404065.3 Pinus taeda
GGTCGCTATCCATGCATAGACACCTGCACAAATGAAGAACAACCCACAAACAAGCATACAATCCAAAATCGTACAGCTATATAACAGTCAAGCAAGATATAATCCACATATTACCAGTAGAACACATGAATGGAACCATAATAACAGTCGCTTATCATTAAGTAGAAATGAGAGAAGAAATTAAAACCACTTAAGGCTTGACGCTGTAAAACTCCTCTAGCTGGGTGGGCAGTCAGTCTGACACGTCTTGCAAAGTCACCTTCTCTCTCCACAATCCGGCAGCATAACCTTTCTTTCAACTCTTAGCTCAAAAATATCTCTTCCTCACTAGCTCGTTCACTCTTTTGCTTTAGCCTCCAAACTAGCCCGTTCATTATGGGGGAACGGTCTTTTATAGGTGAAGGGAGAAGAGATATTCATCGTATGTAGACACGTTCTGAGTTTTGGCAATGTCTCATAATAGCCGTTGCCTTGGATAGAAAAGCCGAAACCCGGATGCTTTTGTGGGCTTTTTCCTTCAGGGAACTGAGTGAGTCGCAGGGGAAAAAGCATTCTAGCATGCGCTGGCCAAAAATCATGCCCAAATTGTGTGGCGCGGGCCGTGCTCTGGGACAGAGCGCTTATGGGCGCGCCCTCTTTGTAAGGACTGGGCCATTGGCGCGGGGTAATATACTGTGTGCCCGCGCTAATGGGAAAAAGGCATTTTCCAAGGCTAATCTTCAGAAGGTGTCTTCAGGGTTATTGAACTTCATACTCATGAGGCCTCAATGCAAGTGTTTTCAAGTTATGTCACTGGTCACAGGTCCGTAAATGTGTCCTCCAATGTGTGACAGTGGGGGTGCGACAAGGACGGTGACCGACGGTGACAAATTACTGCGTAACAGGGAGGACCGTATTATGAGCAGTGAGCCCATTGCAGATGATAGTTCACTGCCTCAGTTAAAAGAATGGATGGATCAAGCAGGCGTTAAAACGTTGTGGGATCTCTCGCAGTGGGAGAACAGAAGCTGGCAGTGATGGAGAAATCTGGAGGTGCCATCGCATTTATCCAACGATTACGCCTCCCTCCTCACTCACTTAAAAGGTAAAGCCCCTTTGAATACCAGAAAAGTTGACACGAGGGGATGGGGCTCGGTCCCGGGTACTTATACAGTTTCAAAAGGCTATAATCAGCTCACTCAGAAACCGTATGCGCCACCAGATCCAAAGCCATGGCAAGGGGTATGGTCTCAGCCAACGTTTCCCAAGATTGACATTTTTTGCTGGCTCCTCTGTCATCACAGGATCTTGACTGAGGACAGGCTCCGTAAAAGAGGCATAATTGGTCCCTCGCGTTGTTCGCTATGTGAAGGCCACGAAGAAACCGCCGCCCATATGATGCTCTCCTGTAGTTTTGTAGCTGATCTATGGCAAGAGGTGTTAAAGCCTTTAAACATAGACTTCGCCCCACCTGCGCACTGCTCAGAATTGTTCTCTATATGGAAGCGCATGTACCCAGGTGGATCACCTCAGAACCTGCACATCAAAAAAGCGTGGCTCACCATTCCTAAAATAATTTTCTGGCACATATGGCTGGAAAGAAATCACAGGATCTTCAATGGCAAGAAGAGTTATTTCAGGATAATCTGGACAAAAATCAAAAGTCATTTGAAAGAATGCTTGGGCGATCAGCTAGACAGAGCTGACCTTAGCGATCAGGACACTGTCTGGGGCGATGCTTTGGGCCTCCAATTCAATGAAAAAGTCAGTCCCCCTCATATCCTTAAGTATCGGCAAATTCGCCTCAATGATGCAGAGCTCGCTGATCTTTGCAAAAAGAAGGCAAGAAAAACTCTATTCTTCGATGGTACTGCAAAAGGAAACCCCGGTAGCTCCGGAGCAGCGGGTGTTATTAAAAATGTAGATGGCAGAATCGAAGCCAGATATGCTTGGGGAGTGGGCTTCAACTCCAGCATCCAAGCTGAAGCTCTAGCTCTTCTCCAGGGTCTCAAGCTGCTCCTTTTTCTGGGCATCAAAGAAGCAACTATTTTTGGAGACTCCCAATCCATTATTAAGGCCATGGTGGACAATTCTTCTCCCACAAACTTAAGATTATCAAGACTTCTGAGCAAAATCAAACTCCTGTCAAATACCTTTCAGAATGTGGAATTTCTTCACATAAAGAGAGACAATAATAAATATGCCGACGCTGAAGCCAATAAAGTTGTTCTCCTCCCTCCTAGAGTCCTTCTAAGAGACGGAGACGAAAGCTGGGACTCCATCCCTTAATCCTCTGTTCAAAAATGTTTTATCGCCTCTTATTACAGTAGTTTGTTTGTATTTGTAATTTAGGAAAAATAGACAAAGCTACAAGAATCGCAGCTAGTAAAAGTCGTAGGCTTATTAGAAAGGAAGTCATGTGGTGCCCGGTAACTGAGAATTCTGATCTCTGTTCACCTTCATTGTAACCTGAATAAGGCTTTCAGCCAGAATCAAATATCAACATAACCGTTGCTGTTAAAATATATATATATATATATATATATATATATATATATATATATATATATTATAATTATATATATAAAGTACATTCTCACCGTTCAATTTTAAAAAATAATATTTAATTATCAGTTTACTGTCAATATCTCCACTCTTTCCAAAAATACCCACATTGGAAAACCACACAAGAAGAAGAAGAAAGAAATTGTTTTAATGTCCATGATCCTAAAGATAGCCTATGGGATAGATTGATTCTTCATATGCTTGATGTATTCATCCCTTTTTCTGTGAAGCTTCACAATAAATGCTCCCAGCTTCTCGACAAACCCCTGACTCAACAGATTATCCCAAGAGCTAGCTACCAGCATATCTGCACAACTTTCCCTATTCTCTTTGAAGACCTCACATTCTAAAACGAAATGCTTTTCTATTTCCACTTTTCCGAAAGAACAAAAAAATCATACTCTTTCCTCTCACACTTCTTTTGGCCTTTTTCAGCACCCTGTTTCACAACAAAGTTGATGAGAATTAGTCCCTAACTGAACAATAAGAATTCTGTCTCTCCAAGAGATATTGGCCTCTATGTATGCTTTTGGTTGATGACTATGAGTGGGATTAAACACTTCAATATAGTACTTTTTCTTTCTCCCTAGCTCCTTATCCCAAGTACGCTTGTGGAACTTATCTATAACAAAAGATTCTATCTCTTTGATGTTTATGGGATACGTGTTCAAGCAAATACCCCATTTACTAAACCATTTGTTATTTTGTTGCATCCAAGTTGGTTTTTTTTTCTTTTTTGGTTGCACAATCTGTCATTAAAGACAGCCTTAGGCCATCTACCCTCTTCCATTTGCTCAATTCTTTTTAAATACCTTATGACTTGCACCATAGCAATTGCTTCAATAGGAGTAGCCCCTATTTCACTTAATAAGATAGCATAAGGAACTACACTTTTAATCTTGAATTTGTTTGTAATCAAACACTTCTGAATTTTCTCAATTTGTCTCCATTGCATGTCGGATGTACTGCTAGCCCATAATTCACAACCATAGAGAATCACTAAAAGCCCAAAAACAGTTTGAGTGGTTTTCCAGTCCCATAACTCTGCCTCTCTACACCTATTTTGAAAAGCATAAAATTCTTTCCAACCCCCCAAAATTCTTTTCTTTCTACAACCATCCCAACTTAGATTTTTTTTAAAGTTAATTTTGAGTTACTTGTAATCTGCAACTTCTTCCACAATGTTACCTTCAATGTAGAACTTATGTTGGTTATGTTTTCTTTTTTTAGAGAAAACCACTAGTTTCATTTTGTTGATATTGACTTTCATCCCCACACTTCTACAAAAATTCTCAAGGGACAGTAAGTGTTCTTGCAAACCAAGGGTCGATTTAGGAATCAGAACAAGGTCATATGCATACAAAAGAAGCCTTATAACAAACTTGCCCAAATAGATACCATCACCCCCTTGCGAATTTAACCACTCCTCAAGATTGTAGATATATAAACCAAAAAGGGTAGGAGATAGTGGGCAACCTTGCTTGACCCTGATATTGCCTCTAAAAATTTCAAAAATTCCTACTGAAGTTCTAATTTTGACTTTCACTTCTTCATACAGCGTATGCACAAATGCTCTCAAATGTTTAGGAACCTCAAGTTCCTCTATTTTGTGCCAAAGCTTATCCATAGGAACCATGTCAAACGCTTTTTCTAAAATCAGCAAAGCAACAAAATACTTCTTCCTTTTTCTCCCAAAGTTTTTCAATGATGTACCTTAAAGTTATGCAATGATCAATTGTGGAATGTTTAGGTCTAAAACCTGCTTGCCCTTTAGCACGCTTATCTCTTTCTTCTACCACTTGCTAATTTTATTTTCTAGCATGCTTCCAAATAGCTTTGCAAACAAAGGGTTTATCATGATGGTCCTATAATTGAAGGTATTATTGACATCACCGCTCTTGAAAATAGGTATTTCCAGACTGGTTGTCCAATCTGTGGGGAGCCCTTGTTGTATGATGTTGTTGAAAATTTTTGGAATGTGAGAGGAAAGGATCTTTGAGCCCCACTTTAGATATTCTGCTTGGAGTTCAACTAAGTCTTTTGCTTTTCCAACACCCAACTTCTTGATACCCATCTCTACCTCTTGCACCGTGAAGAGTTCAGTATCAATGTTGACCAAGGGAGGAGGGTTAACCTTGCGATCATATGCATAGAGTTGTCTTGCATAGTCAGACCATTTATAAGTTGTAATACTATTTCTAGTTTGTATCTTTCTCGGTTGGAGCTCCTTCCAAAATAATTTGGGATCATTTTTCCCAAGGAAGATTAGTTTTTCCCTCCTTGAAACCATGAAATCGTCCTTTTTCTTGCTTAATCACTGCTTGTAAGATTTGAGCTTTATGTTATCCTTGTTTGACTCTTTTCACATTCTCCTTGCCTTTTTGCATTCCTCGTGAAACCAAGCATTAACGTGAAACCAATTTGTTTCAGACTTTTTAATTTTTTCTCTTTTGCACTCTGCAAGTTTACATTGAATTAAATGTGTCAATTCATGACTATGAAGATTGTGAATTGTGATTTTATCTTTCTCGAAGAGCCTCTCTAGCATCATTTTAAAGGTATTACAATTTGCTGGAGTCAAAAGAATTCTTCCCAGTGGGAGATTTTGTTAGACATGCTGAATTTTTTACTCTAATTGCTTCTTTCCAGTCCAAGAGAAACTTAAATAAATTGGCTTATGATCTGATTTTAAGTCCCACAATTGATCTCCAATAAAAAATTCCTCCATTTTCTCACACAAACCATGCAAGCACATTACATAATCTACTACACTTGCTCCATTGTAAGTATTGCAAGTGAAATCACCAGACTTTCCCATCTAGTCAAGACATTACAAATGACTATATCAAAGGCCCCACATAGAGTAAGGAATTGTTCACCAAAGAGATTACAGCCCTTGTCCTCTGAAATTCTTTCCCACTAATGATTACTCCCTTTTGAAAGCCAAATAGTGTCATAATCTTCTTTACAGCAAAGAATTCTAGCTTTCTCTCTTGCAGTCCTAGCATTGAAATCACCCACTATAAGAACTTCACCTAGCTAAGAATATGTTGCAATATCCTCTTTTAAGGCTGCAAATGGATCTTTGTGGTCAAGCCCTCTACCTTTGTAGATTTTTGAAACTTGTGGCGCAAAATAGCATGCTTCAATTATGATGTGGTTTCCATTTTCTGATATTTTAAACCAAATGAATTGCTTATTTGAGTCTTCTTTTTCTAACTAAATGATACAACCTTCTTTCTCCCTCACTAAAACCATGACACCCTCATGCCCTTTGTCATTCCCTGTTGCCTTGTTCCACACTTCAATCTTCCAGTATCCTTCAAACAGAGGTGTCTTGCCCCCTTCATGTTCATGTGTTTCTATGAGGCAAATTATGTCTCTCTCTTCCATAATAGGCCCTAAACCAGGTCCTTGTCTCCATGGGTAACCTTTGCAATTCCAACAAACTAATCTTAAGGAAACCTGGTGATCAGGAGCTCAAGACCAAGTGTCAAAAATGCTTAATTTTGAAAGTGATCAGAACTAGTTTGAACCTAAATGACCGGATAGAGCTCATCCTCCTAATTCCGGCACCGTGAACGGTTCGAAAAACGGTCTCTGTATGAGGAAGTTATGCCAAAAAAAAGAATTGCCCAATAACATTGAAATTTTGAATTTTTTCAAAAAAATAAAATAAAATAAAATATTTTTTGGAATATTTCGTTTTGGGCAACGAATGGAAAGCTGCCACGTGGCAGACCCGGAAACCGCCACGTGGCCAACGTGACATCAACAATTTGGGTGCATGTTTTGATCGAATTGTGGTTTGAACCCGCGACCTGTACGGTACAAGGCATATGTTTTACCGTTGTGTCACAACAACGGTTCTTGTTATATGAGCGGAATGAAGTATAGTTAAGGTTCAAAAATCATTTGGTGCGGGGGAAAAAGGGGGCCAGCCCCACATACCATGTGACCGACGACCCATGACTAGGTGCCAATCCTTAACCGTTGTCACATAACGGCATTGTTTAATGCAAGTGGTCACATGTGTTTAGTCCGGGAGATAACATGCAGTTTAAGCGCAATTCAATAGATAGTTAGCCCGAATAGTCCGGCACGAAATCCAACAACAAACCGCCGTTCCGAATGTTTGGTCACATGAGCGAAGTTACCAGAGTTAATTGACAGTCCTAATGGCAGAGTTTTTGGTAGAGCACTCCAAAAATGGCGGAATTGCCTATTTGTCGAGGTTATCTGGCAGTTAGCCAGTTTTATCTGGAGTTTTTCTAGGGCAGACTGGAGAAACTTTAATGAGCCAAAACTTTGGCTAGGAAAGTCCTTTTTGGACGATTTTTTTTTATTTTTTTATTTTGGGTATCTACGACCTTCTGAAGCCATTGGCATAGGTTTCACAGCCATCTGAGGTCATTTGCAGGTGGTTTTGCTTTGTGGAAGTTCCAGGAGCCACTAGAGTCATATCAGTTTGGGCGCTGCATTGGGATGTGTGTAGCCATTGAATGTGGATCGAAGGTCATTCCCGAAGGATTTCAGTGTTCTAAATCCATTTCTACAGCTCTTTTTTCCTTTGGAGGCATTATCTCACTGTTTCGCTTCAGGGAAGCTTTCAGGGCCATTTCAGTGATTGAGCTTTGTTGGGCTAGGTTCACTTGTTTGAGGTGAAACAAAAGCCTATTTATGTTGTAAGGAACCTTCTGAATCCAATGAAGGTGTTTTCAGAAGCATTTGGATACTTCTAAAGGCCGAGATGCTGAAGAAAAGTTTGAGGCAGCCTAGAGCCATCCATGGGAGAAGACCTAGATTGGGGATGCAGTGCTCATTTTGAGTAAATGAACAGTCATTTGTTTATGTCAGATATGTGTTGGAGATAGTAGCAGAGGTTTCAGAGACATTTGAAGCATTCTGAAGGAGTTTGTGCCATTAAGAAGCTCAGGGAAGCTTAGGGCACCTACTAAAGGAATCAAGTCCAAGGGAGCCTAGATCTGCCTGCACAAAGTGGACAGCCATGATAGGGATGTATATGGTTTTTCTAAACACATAGGTTCATTCAGTAACCTTTTGGAGTTGAGTGTGGAACTTGTAAAAGAATTAATGCCATAATCCCAAAGAGCCAAGTCTAGTTGACTAGAGCTCACAGGAGGCGTAGCCCATGAGATTGGGGTGAACTCCTTATTAAATTTGTTGTTATGTGTGATGTTTATTTGCTACCTTATATGTCTGATATATATGGTTAATAGCAGCTGAAACAAATCAAGTTAAAACACATAAACAGAAGAAAATGCATACACCTCTTAAACATGTATGTTTACTGAATTGAATACCTTGCTAAGCATTTACAAGTAGTTTCAAATTCAAATCACCTGGGTATGACTTGATTGCTATTTATTTTGACATGCAAGACTCACATTTGAGTCTTTGTCCCTGCTTTCCCATACTGACCTTGCTTCCTAATTTCCTAATGAAGAGCTTGTTGCCTCTTCTTTATTACCATCTTGTTGCTGCGTTTTGGAAGGAGGTCCAAATTGCACTATCATAACTTTGCCTTTATAAATCCATGTTCTCTTGCCTTCATATTTTGCTGCCCTAACCTTTAACATTTCCACCCTCCTTTCCTCATGTTGTCTTACAATTAAATCTTCTTCCAGGAAAAAGCGAGAACCCCTCAACAGATGCTTCTTGCTTAGAATGATATATTTATCACGCGAGATAGGAATGATGACTTTTATGGGCCTAGCTCTCTCACCGTTAAACTTACCCATCCTCCATGCTTGGCATATTTTTCCTTGTCATAGCAACTTGTCTTTCAAGAAGTCTCTTGCAAGGTCAAGAGTACATTCATTTTTCCCATAGTCTTTCACCCCTTTAATAATTGTGTTTGCAACTCTATTTTGTCTTTCCTTGCCTTCTCTATCTTTCATGTTGTCAACCTGAATGTTTGTTTATCCTTCCTTATTAGCAAAATTGCTAATAACTTGAGCCCAAGTTTTGGAAACTTTGGTGGAATCTCCTTTCCTTTCTTCTCTTGCTTTCTCTTCATGGTTGTCTATTTAGGCAATCATTTTGCGTTTATCCTGAGATGATTTCGCATTCACAACCTCTGTACTTTCCACTACATATTTATTTATGTTTTTCACATTCGCCTTCATGTGTTGCCATTATATCTTCCCTATCAGGAGAGCTTCATGTAGCAATGCCACTTATTCTTTCAAAACTTTATTGCTTTTTTCTAAAGCCTTATTCTCAGTTGTTATTATATTAATTTTACTATCTCTTTCCTGCTCTTTAGCTTCTAAAACCTCCAACCTTTGTTTTGCATTTAACAATTCTTTCACTTAAAGATCAGATGACCATGTGAGAGGTGTGGATGTGGGGCTATATAAGGCAGAATCATCAATGAATTTTCCTCTGGACTTCTTGTTGTCACATGCTTGTAGAGGGGACTTGTTTGATTGCTTATGATGTTCACCCCGAAACGGAAGAAAATATATATATATATATAGAAAACGAATGAAATATTTTATTTATTAAAACAAATAAAATATGTTATATTATTAAAAAACCATTTTTAATTCTATAGAAGTCTCCACCTACTTTTATGTCACATACTACATGGCATTGGAGCAAGACTTCAACCATAGTTTTGAAAATTTAAAATCTTAGCTCCGTAGTTAGCGGGCTCCATGTGTTCATCGTATGTGACCAAACAAAACGTCGTTTTTTCCTTGACGACCAGATATATTGGTTACAATGGAGGTTGTGTGTTGCCTTTATATTATCTTCTTTGTCATTGATTCTCTTAACCACTTTTAAACTACTTATCATCTCCTCATTTATTAGCAGCTCATCTCAAGAGAAAATTTCAGTGAGGTTTCAAATTTGTTTTTAACATCACTACACAATACCTCCACCATATTCAATATCAAAAACATTCATTAGGGAACAACCATTCACTAATTTTATTTTGACATGGTCATAACATTAGGGATACGTTATGTTAAAATAGCTAGCAACGTCAGGGATTTTGAAAGTTGGTTGAATGTTTTAGTAGGATTAGAGAAAGATGGTATCGATTCCTTTCTTCTTCTTTGTGTCATAAAGATTGTTCTTTGGTTGCAGTACAACTTGAGTGGGCCTAATGGTTAAGAGCATGTGTTTCCTTCTAGGATGTCACACGTTCAAAACCAGAGGGGGGCAGAGTATGTATGCCATCATAGACTTAATAGTCAAATCTCTGCTTAGAGGTGGGTCCCTTCTCCCACAAATAGGGGGGTCTCATACACAAAGTTGGTGTCTCGCTTGGCCATGACATTAAAATTGGATAATAATAATAATAATTTCATATTTGATTGCTAATTTCGAACCAAATATCGTGATGGTGCTGAAAAAATTCTAACAATATATATTGGGCCCCTAGTGTCATTTGTGACTTTTTAACTTTCTACCATTAGAAAAATTTCTTATGAGAATGAACTTTGTCAAGTAAAAAGGAACTGAAAAAATTATTAACTTCTAGGGGTTAGCTCCCCATCGATGCACCCAAGTGTTGTCCCATGAGATATTGAACCACAACTTTCCTAAGTGGGCATTGACAAGCATTTTGGGGATCTACAAAAATCGAGTAGTGGCACTAATTATCTAGTCATACCATTTGGTGAATGCAACATCATTAAATTCAATAATTTGGATGTCCTTTAAGATCCTCCAAGGCTCATGCTAGAATGTCATGACTCTTTTGCTCAGTGTTGTACAAATCATGACTTTGCAGTGGCATCATTTTCCACATGGAAAAGGATAGAAGCAAGTATCCAATTATTAAGTAGGAGCTTATGGCACGAGAATCTTCGTATGCCTGCAACAACTCATTCATGAATAGGTTGCATTGATTCAATTATGCCCTAAATGTAAAATTTTGCTACTAAGATGACATCTGAGGTGCATCCTCCCTTGCCATAGTTGCACACATTCTTACAAGTAAACAATTAGTAGGAAAAACACACTTGCTCACAATTCATTTGACTAATAATTGCTCCTTGACTCCCTCGATGCATCCCACTCCACTAATACAAACTAGGTTCAATATGATTGTTCTATGATTACGAAATATTTTCTTGAGGCCTTTGTTGCTTTCAAATGAGTAAAATGATGTTAAGTTCAATCTTCACTTGGTTAATCAATGTTTAATTTCTTTTGTGTGGCATGTGATTGATTGTTATTTAAACTAATTAATTATCTTGTTAGTTATGAATTTTCTTAGTGATAAAAGAGAAAAAAAAATCTCTTAAGGTTGCTTATACTACTAATCCAATGATCCCTACATTGCACTTATTATTATTTTGGCTAACACCACCTAATAATACAATTATTTGTTAGAGAGTATAAGCAAGCCTTGCATAATTCATTCATTATCGTCCTACTCATTGCAATTTCATAGCACATTCTAAATTTCTTACCTTGGCTTATTTTTATCACAAACTTATTATGGTTTTATTATTCCATTACTTATCCTTTGCATTAGTTCATAAAATGTAATAACCACTTTGTCTAGATTATTGAGCACAAACAAGAATTTTCTACACTCCATAAGTAATAATTTGTTTTCTACAAGATTTTTTGCACTACCATGTTTGCATTAGCCTTTTGAGATATAAATATATGCATCCCACTATGCCTTGAGAGTTGTCCTCAAGCAAAATGGTCATCTCACCACATATCATTTAGAGACCTTTTCCAAGGCCAAGCCTAATCACTCTACTTATGATAAAGAATCGTGTGCTTATGCCCAATCAATTAAGTGTTCATGTTGTTATCTTTTGAGAAAAGCAACAAATGTGCACACTAGTCTTTTACCATTGTACTTCACTCATAGAAAAAAAATTGAAAAACACCACAATTTGATTGGGCATCTTATTTAAAGTAGTTCCATCTAGTCATCAAGTACAAAAAAATGATTATAATAAAATTGTAGATTTTTTATTTGTCCTCTTACTCCTATTCTCTCTATAGTTCATTAAACATTTTAACGCATTTGTTGTTTGACAAATACTCCTTCTTATTATAATGAAACAAACATGTGCTTCCCTAGGATATGAGTATTACAACGAAGAGTATCTAACTGACAACATTCAATGAAAAATCTTTTGACCAAAATGCCATGAGTAGGGGAATCTCTTCCATCAAAGTCACCTAGGACTTCCACTAGTTCCCAACTGCTCGAAGTAGTTTGTTTTCATGAGCACAATGAGCCATGATGGGGTGAAACATGTCTCTAGGGAGTTATCACTATCCCCACTTAACCATTGAACTAATACCCCATTAACACATTTTAGGAGTTTCATTTTCAAGACTTGGCAATCTTTGTGTACCTCAAGAAGGACTACAAGAGTCTCTTTTGAAGGAGATGCATTATGCTTATATAGTGGACACTTTGGCAAGCATAAGACTATTCATCATGTGTAATTATTCTTTTATTCACCTCATATGCAGATAAATGTTCTTATCATTTCATGAGGCATTGTACATTTGGGTGTAGGTCTAAATATTTTGATAGAAAGTTAGCTCTCTCCTACCCCTTTCCTACTCCATCACATCCTTAGTTTGTGGATTTCCTATGAATAGTAGACAAAATTCATTGCATGCACCAATAACCCATCTACTAGTCACTTAGCCCAACTCTTCTTTAATCATGTTTCATGACACTTCGACCTTCCTACCAATATTGTCATAGATTGAAAGCCACACTTTGTTGCATAATTTTATAGGTCCATATGAAAATGGTTAGGCACTTAGTTACTTTTCCACAACATTTCATCCACAATCTAATGGTTAAAGTAAAGTGGGTAATTGTGTGCTTATCCATTCCCCTAGGATCTTCAACCAATCTTCTCCTTCAAGGTGGAATTCAATTCCAAGTCACATAGAACATGGTTGCAATATGATTCCCATTTTGCCACCTTTGATCCTCCCATTGAAGTTTATCTTGGCTTTCAAAATTTGGTCCATTGTGAGATGCTAATATCTTTTCCTTGCTTGCTATTACACATGATCAAAAAACAAAATAATGCCCATGTTTTCATTGAGCATTTGCAAGCTCTTCAACCCAAAGTCATTAAAAAGTTTAAGAAGTCTTCATGGAAGGAAACACATTTGATGGATCAATGGAGGATACCTCTTACTTTTCAATTAGGTGACAAAGCTTGACTATATTTAGTCAAGCATAGGTTTAAGATTCACCATAAATTCAAACCACTTAAATATGGTCCATGGAAAATCATTCAACATATTTTCTGAGAATGTTGTTTGACTTAAAATTGTAGCTCAATTAGGTGTTCACGATGTGGAAAATGACAACTTAATTTAGAATTATCTAGATACCATTTTGGAGATAGAGGTTTCAATCATCCATGTAGAGGATATTGTTCCAAAAATTTTGCAACTATATACATATTTTACATCTTAGGGGAGTTCGTAACTAGTTGGGATTTCTTGGGCGAGGTTCGAGTTCGAATCTAGATGGTTGCCACTATAAACCTTATTCTAGTGCTAACAACTTGTAAGCCAATGCCTAGAAAGAGACTTATAATTGAGCAAGAACTGATATATTTTGGAGACATACTTGTGGGTTGAGGTGGGGTGGAGGGGTTCCCACTCTTATGAAATGTCTACCCTTCTATCCTTGTCATAATGAGCCATGTCTCATCGAGTATTTGAACCTAAATAGAGATAGTTTGAAACTTACCTCCCTGCCACTTAAGTTATTACCCCTCGACAATTTTTGCTACTAGGTGAGACCAACATGGTTTTTGACACAAAGACACACACTTTTAAACAAGGATTTATCACATATTATCTTGTTCCAAAAAGGCCCAATTGTGTCACTTGGATAAGTGGATATCCCATCATCAAATGCGACAAAATTACCCCAAAACTTAGGTTACTTTGGTGGCCAATGTTTTTTAGGGTGGGAAAGAATGACAAAGACAAAGATCTTCAAACATATTAAATTAAGTTGATTCATACTACATCCTTATGATTGCATATTTGTGTCAATTAAAGAGTCAATGATTATTATTTTTCAATTTTAGCTGAGAAGAATGACACTTATTAACTCAATTCCCATTACTACTTGAGAATGATGACACTTCTATTTAGGAAAAATATAAAGAAATGTAGTTGTTATTATGCTTAATCATGTAGTTTGATTATCCTTGGGATCTTTGAAACATTCACAATTGTATCAATGCTTATATTACAAATACATGTTTATCCATTAATACAGTCAACTTTAGTTCCCAAATATTGTGTCTCATCTACTTGATCTTCCACATGTAAAAATCCAACATCACATCATGTAAAAGAGAGAATTTGCTTCCCATAACATCAACATAAAATGAACAAGGTTGACTTTGCAGTTACGTAATCCCATTGGTTAATCTAGCTGAGCTCTCCCATTAGCTTGAGGATACAATTCCAAACTCTTTTGATACCCTAGAAATAAAGGATAAATTTTCAAGTGGGACACATTCTACTATATTGAGCTCATGGAATGCACAACTTTTCAATAAAATGATTCATCAATGTTTTGATAGTGTTGCTCAGGTTTTCTTGCATTTATAAAGCCATGAATATACATTTGATTTACTTGGGTTTTGTTTAATAGGCTTCTCACATGAGTTCCAAAGAAGTGGTATTGATCAAGCACATCTATTGGCATGCCCATTTGGGCTTAGCCCTTGAGAGTCCATAGCCACCTCCTCCCCCTGGCCCAATTGAGGTTTGTGGTTTGTTTTTCCACTACATTTTTCTGCCTCGTTGTTGAAACTTGGATGCTATCAGGTAACAACTATGTTCTAATCAAAAAGTGTGCACTAAACCTCAACAATTTTGGTAAAGGGTAACAATTGGGGAAATTTTAGGAGTTAAATTTCACCCATGGGCTAATTTCCCTTTTTTTTCCAAAAAAAGATTTCCATTATTTTCTAAAATGATTTGCCTAAATTTTATAAGATAAAAGTATTTTACTTTAAAAATTACCAAAATTTTCTAAAAACGATACAGATTCCTTGAAATATAAATATTTTTAGAAAATATCACCAAACATTTTATGGTTTGAATTTTAAATATGACTAGTAATAACCACATTAAAGTAAAAGTGGTTCATATACATCGATTTATGCCATTTTACACCCTTTAAAAACTAATGGTGTCAATCAATGTATATCAACCGCTGGTGATGATGTTGTTCTCGAACAACTCATTTCTTTATTATACATGTTTAATATAAATTTAATATATCACTTAAATTCAATCATGTATATTATTACTTATTTTAATTATTAAAATATTTTAAAAAGACATTGTATAATTAGTTTTTATGTTGAAGTTTTTGGTGGGAATCGGGAAAAAGTTTTGCATAAAATTTCCATGTTTGTTTTTTAAAATAAGTTTGTGACTTAAAATAAAAACAAAAAACACTGCAATGTAAAGAATTCACTTCCAACAAATTCCTATCAAGTTCCAACCAATTTTTGTTTCAATGACTGCAACTTTTCAACTCGAAAATGACTGCAACTTTTCAACTCGAGGATTATAAATTGTAACAAAATCATTATGTATTTTATTCTCGACCTTCGTTTATATGAAAAAAGGTTCCGTAATCTAATGCATGGGGATTTAACAGCCTTGGGATCTTGTGTTAATTCTTCTTCTCAGGGTGTTCAGATCCGAATTTTTGTCTGAAATATTGACGTGTACCTGTTTAAACATACCCTTCATGAAACGATTCTCAGATTTGAATTCATCGTCGTTATGCTGAAGATTCAAGAGCACAACAGAAGTACGACTATGAAAGCTCATCTTACGAAATCCTATCTGTAACGTATGCTTTAATGTAAGGTGCTGAAGATTTTTCAAGAAATGCAATCGACTGGTGTAGTGCCAGATGCAAAAACTTTTGCTAGTGTTCTTTTAGCATGTTCTAAAATGGCAGCTTTGGAAGATGACATGGAGATACAAATAATATTAATTACCAGTGGATTTCAACCTGATAACATGGTGAGGAATGCACTGATAGACATGTATGCAAAACATGGGGGCTTAGAGAAAGCATATGCAATTTTTAAGAAAATGCATCATCAAGATACAGTTTCATGGAATGTGATGATTTTTGCATATGTTCAAAATGGCCTCACTAGTAAGGCCCTACAATTCTTCAAAGAAATGCCTCAGAAAAATGTGGTTTCATGGAATACATTAATTGCAGGACTTTCACAGGATGGGCAAGGTGAGGAAGCTTTGAAATTCTTCAACATATGTTATTTGCAGGTGTGAAACCAGATTCAAAACGCTTCATCGGTATTATACCATTGTGTTATGATTCGATAACTTTAGAGCAAGGTATGGAGATCCTACCAAAATAATTACGAGTGGATTTCAGCCTGATGTCTTTGTGACAACCGTTGTTCTAGATATGTATGCACAAGGCGGGAGCATATAAAAAGTGCCAGAATTATTTCAGAGAATGCAACAACGACACCTAGTCTCATGGAATGCATTGATTACATGATATGCAAAGAATGGGCTTGTTAATAAAGCCCTTAGAATTTGAGCAACGAAACACTGTGTCATGGAATGCAATGGTTGCAGGGCTTGCACAGAATGGGCATGAGGCCAAGCCCTAAACCTTTTTCAACAAATGCAATTGGAAGGTGTCAGGGCAGACTCAACAACATTTACAATTGTTCTCCAGCATGTGCCAACATGGAAACTTTGGAACAGGGTATGGAGATCCATGAAAATATAATTGGAAGCAGATTTGGATCTGACAATGCAATGATAAATTCCCTCATAGACATGTATGCAAAATGTGGAAGCATACAAAAGGCACCTAAACTATTTGAGATGATGCATCACCCAGGCATAGTCTCATGGAACACAATGATAGGAGGATATGTTATGCATGGTTGTAGCAAGGAGGCCCTCAAACTCTTTGAACAAATGAAACACTCTGCATGATCCTAGACCATGTAACCTTGGTAACTACCACACCACCAATTGAATTTCTCTTTTCTGTTTGTTTTTCCTGTGGTTAGGACTTCATTTTTATGTTTAGACTCTGAATTAAGATGGAACGTGGACCAATGTTGCAGTCTAGGACACCCAAAATGAGATTGGATGTGTATTTAATATTTCTCTAAAAATGGGTCACTTTGAATGGAAGAAAGCTATCACATTTTAGTGCATGTTCTATTGTATAATCATAATGTCATGAACACCTTTGGAGATGAATAGGTACTTCTTCCTTTATGAAGGTTGCAACATCATATGGATGGCTTAGAGGTGCTAGAGAGGACATTTCCACCATAGCAAATGTACATATTGTTCCATATTTTTTCTTGGACTTGTTGACAATATTGAAAATAGGTGACAAAGGCTTGATCACATGTTGTCACATAAAATCACAACACCAAATCTATAGTGGAAAAACTCTCATGGAGTGTAGGAAATGTTATTCTTCAAAATATTATTTCATATTTGTTTGTCACATGGTGTATTACAATGGGGGTATTAGACTCATTCATATAGTGATTATCTCTACTACAACTACTACATTAAATATATGTCTAACGTCCTCCCTTAATATTGACTTGAAAATGCAAATAAATGAGGTCGGCATAATGGATATTTGATTAAGATTTAGGGTTTTCTCCAAAACATCCACTGCATACAGTTTGAAAGAAAAATAGTTCACGCCATGCATATTTTACTCAAAATTATGGCTTTCGTGAAAGAGAAATTTGATGTGCAAAATGAAACCAAAACTTCTATATCTCGTTGAAAATAGATTAGCAAAATTTACAATGTTTGGTTTGTTGGAGGAATAATTGTTGTAGGTTTATCTCACTTTACCTTCTGGTGATTGTTTCAAGGAGGTTCATCAACAAAGGTTGTATATTGTGTTCTAGCCTTGAAATTATACTATGATTGGCAACACACTAGAGGACAAGGCCTTGTGTGATCTAGGTCTGGGTGTGACGAAGGACCCTTCCAAGACCTTTTACTTTCGTGATGTGTTAAATTGCATTTTTAAAAGAACATAATGAATACATTTGCATGCTATAAAAAATGGACACATGGCAATCATCAGCACATGAAAATATAAGACGTTGATAACGGAGTTCGTCCAGGAGAGACTACGTCTCAGGGCCCCGGTGTCAAGATGGTCTAGGCCGCTGCATTAAGTGTTGTCAATAGTGATGATGTACACAAGAGATGATGTCGCAATCATACAAGGAAAACGCCCTCACACAGGAGTGGATCTAAGAGATGTTCCACTACAGGAACTCTTAGACAAAAGACTCCTATCAGTATGACACAAAAACTCATGCACGATGAGCATCCCGCCAACATGGCATAAAAGGGATCTCAAAACAAGCATGCATGGCAACACATGAGTATCCCATCAACATACAACAAAGGGATCTCAAAACACAACATGATGCGTCATGACAACAAGTACATCACACAGGCGATTCCGCGTCACATCAAGCAGGAATCATGAAAACATGTAAGAAACAAGATCTTGCATCAACATCAATCAAGGATCTGTGCAGCATAATGCATAAAGAAGAAGCACATGAACACATCATATACCTCACAACCATAGGCCATTTGAAGAAGCGGATGTCAAATTGTTGAAGTTGTTCGGACCATCGATGTCACGGCATCGATCGCATGAAAATTACTGCTCACACATGAATGTGGACATCTGCACTGGCACTTAGAAAAGTGGCCGGAAAATGAAACGAGAGAATGACAAATCTGAATGCACCATCAGATTTGTGGCATCGAGTAGTGCAAAATCGACTGTCCAAAATCTAAATTCTGAAAAGTCGAGAATCTGGGGCTCAAGGAGTCTTTTAGATTCCCCCAGGATTCCTCAAAGATTTTGCTCCATGGGTGGACTAGAAATCTGCAACTCATATGGCGAATTTGATCTCCCCATTATGATCTACACAGAAAACCATGAAAAACAAGTATAAACTTGACTATATTCCGACATGGAGAAAAATTACCTCCTCGGGAAAATTTCAAGGCTCATGGTTCTGCTCCCTATTTTTGCAGCAATCATGGTTCCACCTTCATCCTGAAAATGACTGAAAAATGCAGAACTCTGATGGGGACACGGACATCGCCATTGCGTTCGTGGTGACGAGAGATGTTGAATCCATATAAAATTTGTCAAATTCTAACAAAGCGAAAATTCAGCCCTCCTGCAAAATTCATGGTTCCACCTGCATTAAAAAATAATTAAAAATTAACTGCCTCGAAGTGCGTGCCCACTCCTGATTCCTCCATCTGCCTAGGTGCACTAATGAAAGAAATGGGTTAATATAAATTTTCGAGTGGATTTATCAACAATGATCGTTTGGCGTAATGGCAAGATTGGAAATTCGTTGAGGAGGGGTTAGGGGATCAAATCCCTTCCCTCTTGACTTAACCTATGCAATAATTTTTTTGTTAACTTTGGGGTGGTGGGTCCGTTGTTTCGGGTGGCCCGCTCCCATTTCCATCATTTGTTGCCTTTATCGTTGTGAGGTGGTCCATACACATGGAGTTGCGTGGTTTGAGGTTGGTTGTACTATTTATGGGACCGGCCCACGTCGTCGAGCGGGTTCAACTCCCGCTGGCCTCACCATTACATGGTACGTAGGTTGGTTGGGGGTGGTGCGGTTGGTGGCCCCCACCCCCTTTTAATATATATTATATATATATATATATATATATATATATATATATATAAACAATAATGCACATTTTTGAAATTCAGATTTTTAGTTGTAGGAGTCAAATTAACGACCCCACAATTTTGCCCCGAATCCGGCTGGAGTTGGCCGGGTTCGGTCCAAATTGTGGCCTCCTTAAGATGCCTAGTCATCAAAAAGTCAACCTAACTTTGACTGCTTCTAACTTTCGCATCCAGACTTGGATTGACGAACCGTTCACACCACCGCGATCAAGAAGACGAGATCTATGCTCTGGTCCTGGTTCGAGCATAATCCAAACACTTTGATTTTTGAGCTTCCATGAGTCCTCCTTGTCTTGTGTGTGTCTCTGGAGCCACCTGGATCAATCCTCCCCACTGAGGAGCTTTTGGTCCTCCAAAAGCATGAAAAATAATTTGCAACTTCTCTATACCTAGACTCCATCACAAGCATCCTGAAAGGTCTTGCTTCCATCTCCTTCACCTTTGTTCTTCGAGCTTTAAGCGATGAGCCAACACCTGCAACTTTTGCAACCTGTAGTACATTGTTTCGCAAATTACATGCTTGACTTTCATGACCAACTAATGACCCAAACATCCCATACTTGCCATGAGCTTATAACACATACTCGGTGGTCAAGTTTACATCAAGAGGGACGGAATACCCCATCTATGACAACAAGGCCAACTTGTCATTGTTGCTTCAACAAGTGCTGAAAACACATCATCATTGCAACACATGATTTACAAAGATAAGGCCACACACTATTTTTGCTTTCAACAGGTGATGTAAACACGACATCACTTTCAGAGTTTAAAATGCAACTCAAAATAAGACCAGACATCATTGTTGTTGAACAAGTGATGGAAAACACATCATCACTTTTAGATTTTAAAATGCAATAAATGATTTACAAAAGAAATACCATGAAACAACGACATGTCTAGAAACCATTTTTCACTTATCAATGTGAATGGGTTGCCTCCTTGTGGTGCATTCGATTGTCGAACGACTACTTCACCTAGTTCATGCACCGACGCTTTGTCTTTAAGGCGCTGCTCTAGATGGAGCCTCCAACAAGTGGCTCTTTAATGGCCACTTCTATCGCAATGACTGCAGTAGGTTTTCTTCTTCCATATCTACTTAACCTGTTTCTTTTCATGTTGTTGAGAGGGTCTTTCACGCCTCATCCTTTTGTATGCTGCCATTCTTTTCCAACACTTAGAAAAGGTATGGTTATGTAATGCACAAAAGGCACATGGTTTTCGATGCCATGTTTTACTCTCATCATTATCAACATGATCATAATCGAAATGAACACTTGAAGATCGAAAGTGGTTATACATTCCCTTATTGTCTCTAATGTAAGTATGGCGATGAGAGCTTGCCCCAGCTCTCTCCCTACAATGGGCACTACTGTGGGATGATGGGATGTGTTCCCATCATTCTCTTTCCTCGACGATTTCAATGATGTCTCAGATAACTCTGACACCTTCAAGCACTCTCCTTTAGTGTATCTCGAGCCTGTAAATTGATGTTTGTGCACAACCTCCAAAGGTTGAGTTATGCCTTGGTTATTAACACCAAGTTCTTCTTTCTCCTCGTGCCTCATCCTTGTAAGAAGCCTCATGTTTGTACCTGTAATTGGGATCTCCAAATCTCCAACAGAACTCACACTATGTGGAGATGAAACTGAAAGGAAATCAACATCTTTTACCTCCTCTTTCGATTTGGAAAGAACTGATAAGGGTTTCTCATCATCCGTTGTTGGTGGTTCGCTAACTGTCGTGGTGCATTCCCATACTTCCTTTCTAACATACCCAAGTCTTGTTCGACACATTAATTCCTCTACTTTGATGGGGTTGACAATGCCTTGGCCATTAATTCCCAAGCCTTTTCCTTCATACCCCATTTTCTTCAACAATTTGGACCCAATTCCTATGGTATGATTTTAAAAGACAACGAAATCATCATCAGGAAACATACATAAAGATGGAGAACTACTTTTTACCTCGCATGGGTCACGCTGCAGCTTTTCCAAGGCCTCGTCTTTTGCTTGCAGCTATTGTAGCAAATTTTGTTTTTCCTCTTTCTCTTCATGTAGACGCATCTTCAATTCAGCTTTTTATGTTTGAAGATTATGTTTGTTTGCTTCAGTTCTTCCGGGACCTCTTTTGTGGCTTGCAACTGAAGTTGCAATCGCTCCTTTTCCTCTATCTCTTTCTGGAGGGTTTCATACATGATTTCCACTCTTTTTGAAATATTGAGCATGGTCTCGTACATCGGTTTTTCATCCTCTGTCGCTGCACGTTCCATTATTCACGCTGCAATTCACATTAACACAAAGACTGCTCTAATACCACTTGATCCAGGTCCGAGTGTGACGAAGGACCCTTCGAAGACCTTTTACTTTCATGATGTGTTAAATTTCATTTTTAAAAGAACATAAATGAATACATCTGCATGCTGTAAAAAATGGAAACATGGCAATCATCAGCACATGAAAACATAAGACGTTGATAACGGAGTTCGTCCAGGAGGGACTACGTCTCTGGGCCCCAATGTCAAGATGGTGTAGGTCGCTACATTAAGTGCTATCAATAGTGATGATGTACACAAGAGATGATGTCACGATCATACAAGGAAAACGCCCTCACGCAGGAGTGGCTCTAAGAGATGTTCCATTACAGGAACTCTTAGACAAAAGACTCCTATCAATATGGCACAAAAACTCATGCACAATGAGCATCCCGCCAACATGGCATAAAAGGGATCTCAAAACAAACATGCATGGTGACACATGAGTATCCCATCAACATACAACAAAGGGATCTCAAAACACAACATGATGCGTCATGACAACAAGTACATCACATAGGCGATTACGCGTCACATCAAGCAGGAATCATGAAAACATGTAAGAAACAAGATCCTGCATCAACATCAATGAAGGATCTGTGCAGCGTAATGCATAAAGAAGAAGCATATGAACACATCATATACCTCACAACCAGGGGCCATCTGAAGAAGTGGATGTCAAACTGCTGAAGTTGTTCGGGCCATCAATCTCACGAAATAGATTGCATGAAAATGAATACTTGCACATGAATGTGGACATCTGCACTAGCACTTAGAAAAGTGGCTGGAAAATGAAATGGTAGAATGACAAATCTGAATGCACCATCAGGTTTGTGGCGTCGAGTAGTGCAAAATCGACTGTCCAAAATCTGAATTCTGAAAAGTTGAGAATCTGGGGCTCAAGGAATCTTTTAGATTCCCTCGGGATTCCTCAAAGATTCTGCTCCATGGGTGGACTGGAAATCTGCAACTCAGATGGAAATCTGATCTCGCCATTGCAATCCTTGTGGAAAACCATGAAAAACAAGTATAAACTTGACTATATTCCGACATGGAGAAAAATTACCTCCTCAAAAAAATTTCAAGGCTCATGGTTTCGCTCCCTGTTTTTGCAGCGATCATGGTTCCGCTCCTTGTTTTTGCAGCAATCATGGTTCCACCTTCATCCTGAAAATGACCGAAAAATGCAAAACTGTGATGGAGACACGGACAATGCCATTGCATTTGTGGCGACGAGAGGTGTTGAATCCATATAAAATTTGTCAAATTATGACAAAGTGAAAATTCAGCGCTCCTGCAAAATTCATGGTTCCACCTGCATTAAAAATAATTAAAAATTAATTGCCTCGAAATGTGTGCCTGCTCCTGGTTCCTCCATCTGCCTGGGCGCACTAATGAAATGATTGGTTAATATAAGTTTTCGAGCGGATTTGTCAACAACGAGCGTTTGGCGTAATGGCAATATTGGAAATTCGTTAAGGAGTCGGGGGATCAAATCTCATCCCTCCCAACTTAACCCATGCAATATTTTTTTGTTAACTTTGGGGTGTTGAGTCCGCTGTTTTGGGTAGCTCGCCCCCATTTCCATCGTTTGTTGCCTTTATCACTCTGAGGTGGTCAATACGCATGGAGTTGCGTGGTTTGAGGTTGGTTGTACTATTTATGGGGCCATTCGGTGGGCTAGACCACATGGTCAGGAAGGTTCAACTCCCACCGACCTCACCATTACATGGTACATAGGTTGGTGGGGGGTGGTGGGGTTGGTGGCCCCCACCCCCTTTTAATATATATTTTTTTGTTTTAAAAACCATAATGCACATTTTTGAAATTCAAATTTTTCGCCGTAGGAGTCAAATTAATGACCCCACAATTTCGCCTGAAATTTGCCAGAGTTAGCCAGAATCCAGTGGTCAGGTTCAGTCCAAATTGTGGCCTCCCTAAGCTACCCAGTCATCAAAAAGTCAACCCAACTTTGATTACTTCTAACTTTCACATCCGGACTCGGATTGACGAACAGTTCACACTGTCGCGATCAGGAAGACGAGATCTACGCTCTGGTCCTAGTTCAAGCATAATCCAAACACTTTGATTTTTGAGCTTCCCTGAGTCCTCCTTGTCCTGTGTGTGTCTCTTGAGCCACCTGGATCATTGTGAAGTATGGATTTTGATGTGAAGTTTCCTATCAAAGGTCTTGAGAAAACCTCTAATTCTATCAATAGTTCACCAGTGAAGAACAATCAGGATGAACTCAAAAAAAGCTATGTTCTTGGAAACATTGACCTAAGTGCTCTATTACAGTATCGTAAGATGAAATTTCATGAGGCTCTCTCAGTGGAGTATACAAATAAATATTTATCTTTGAAATGCAATAAAACAATAAGTAGGCTATGCCAGTTTTTGATTGTTTTGCCTTTCAACTTTATCTTTTCAGCGAGAACGTGAATTTCATAAGATATTTTGTGTTGAAGTTCTTATTTTAAATAGTAAGTGATGTTTGTAAAAGTATAAAATTGATCATAATGATAAAATGAACCCTTTTATCGAATTAGCATCCTCCATCACAGGTGTTGAGCAAACTCTCCTTGCAATTCTTTCTGATAAAAAGGTTGAAGAAGTGTCAATGGTGAGCCCTTAATCTCATTCATCATTCTTAATGTAAAATACCAACACATGGAATTCACACATGCACAGGGTGGGCATGCAACATGTAGCCCAATGCCTCTTTGTGTTGAAATTTGGTACCAAAGGACAGGTGGTTCCCTAAGGCTTTGATCTTTGGCCTAGGAAAAAGTGTCCAAAAGAATTTAATTTTTCTCCTAAAGTGACTTTATAATTTTATAAAGTCAAATCTAATTTAAAAGTGACTTTAAGTGATAAAGTTATTAAAGTCTAATTTTAAAGTGACTTTAATAAAGTCAATGTAAAATTAGAAAGGAAAAGTGACTCTAGACATAAATGACTAAGTGAGTCTTTATTAAAGTGGAGTGAATTAAAAAATAGAAAGTGATATTTAAATGAGCATTTAATCTCAGCCCTAGATCTCAATCTATTTCAGCCATTGGATTTAGAGATTCTCCAAAAGTCACTTAGGGTTAGATTAAAGGAGGGAAAGGAGGAAAAGGTCATTCATTCTTTCATGAACAGATTGAGAGAAGGAGAGCAAGAGAGCATGGGAGATTTCTGAACAGGGAGGAGAAGGATGAAGCAGTTTGACACACATTCCAAGGTAGCATTTCAGCAAGTCTGTACAACTAAGTTAGCACACAGTGAAAGGCAGATATTGGGCACGATTTTCTAGAGAGGTTGTACAGCAAGTGCACAGAAATCGAGGAGCAGAAATCCGTACAACAAGTGGTTGTACCTTGGCACGCATTTCTAGGCAGAAATCCGCACAGCTGTACTGTTGTTTTTTCTGCACAGAAATCGAGGAAAACCGTACAGCAGCATTTATGGCAGATTGAATGCTTTTCTAGGCAGTTCGTACAACAGCATTTAAGGCTGAAATTTGGGCACAAAAATCGAGGAGGCCATACAGCATTTATTGTTGTTCTGTTTTGTTGTTTGCAAGTTTTTCCAGTTCGCTGTGAGGCACGAAAAACGAGATAAGTTGTAAAAGTTTTCTTACTGATTTTTTGCTGAATATTTCTCTCACTGTAAAAAGCATTTTCCAGAAATAAGAAGGAGCTTTCGAACTGGTTTTCCCCAAGAGTTGTAGGGGGTTTTTCCAGGGTCACCTTGACCAAAAATCACTATGTTTAAATGTGTTGAATGGATGTTTGTATGTGCCGATATTTATTTCTGCATTTTCCAGCATTCTGTAATATTTCCAGAATTTGTGTTTTCAGCAAAATTTATTTTCCAGTTGTTGAATGTATGGATATGGGAAAGGGCATTTAACTATTTTGGAGAAATAAGATGAAACTGAAAACCGGGGTGGAAAATGAGAAATTTTTTACATAGTATCAGAGCTTGAGTGCTGAAGTGCAGTTTGGGACGGCGAGGAAAATTCCAGCAAGCTGATTTTTCACAAACAACAGTTTTATCTTTACTACAGCATTGTTATTTTTCAATTTTAGGACAGCAGGATGTCATTGGGATTGAGGGTGGAGGATAGGTTGGATGGGCATAACAAATACAACATTTAGAAGGAGAGAATGCAGAGTATCTTTGAGGAGGCAGAAGTCTAGGACAATATGGTGCATACCACACAGAACCATGTTGTTATGCCTACTGATGCTACTCAGTTGGCTGATTATAATAAAAAGAACAACAAGGGTAAGAAACTGATTCTAGACGGAGTCAAAGACCATTGCATTCCTCATGTGAGAGGAAAGAGAAATGCCCATGAGATGTGGACAACATTGTCCAATCTATACCAGAGTACCAATGAGAACCGGAAAATGGTCCTGAGGGAGAAGTTGAAGACCATTAAGATGGGTAATGATAGTGTAGCTAGATATCTTACAAAGATTACTAATGTGAGAGATGAGTTGGCATCAGTTGGAGAGGTCATTCCACCCACTGAGTTGGTGCGGATTGCAGTGAATGGCCTCCCCCGTTCATGGATGAACTTTGCTAATGGGGTTTGTGCTCGTGAGACCCTTCCCACATGGGAGAGGTTTTGGGATGATTGTATTTAGACAGAGATCAGGAAAGGTCAGCTTGGGGTAGCCAAGCCAGTTGAGCAGGATGAGGATGTAGCATTGTTGGCAAGAGGCAAGAAAGGCAAAGGGAAGAAGCAGACTTCCACAAGCAATGGTGGGGGCAAAGGCAAAGGTAAAGGTAAATAAGATAACACACAGAAGGACTATTCCAAGGTGAAGTGTTGGAATTGTCAAAAGATGGGACACTATGCAGTTGTGTGTTCGGAGAAGAAGAAGAAGAAGGGGAAGAACTAGAGAGTGGCAGCTTCAGCAGAGGTTGAGGACTTTGCAAATCGTTTTGACCAGGAGTTTGGGTTCACTGCGTGTAAGTCCTCTAATGCAGGATCACCTGCCACACAGGTTCAGAGGGAGCATGCTTTTCCCTCGATTAGCAGAGCATCTTCGGGTATCTGGCATGTGGACAGTGGGGCTTCACGTCACATGACAGGAGTCTGTGAGTACTTCTCAAAGCTTTCAGAGAGTTGCACTGATATGGAGGTAGTACTCGGTGATGACAGAGTTGTTAGAGCAGTCAGTGTGGGGACACTAACATTTCAGAGGGAGTCCAAACCTCCCTTGAAGGTGTCAGATGTTCTTTATGTGCCAGGGATGAGGAAGAACCTCATATCCATCTCAGTTTTAGAGGACAGAGGATATGAGGTATTGTTCAGGGGAGGATAGGTGTTGATGTATCCCAAGGGCACTCTAGCTGATTCAGCTAGAGAGATAGGTGTACGCCATGCAAAGGTGTACAAGTTTGCATTCCAGCCCCTTTTGGCATTGAGCAGTAGTACCGACAGCAGAGCTAGCAGTTCTGAGCTATGTGAGATTTGGCACCGTAGGATGGGGCATATGTATCATGGAGCCTTGAGGACCTTGCGGGAGATCACTACAGGTGTGCCAGATTTCAGTACTGATCACTTTGATACTTGCAGAGGATGTGTGATGCGCAAGTTTGCCAAATCCCCTTTTCCCAGAAGTGACATCAGAGCGACTGGGATACTTGATTTGATTCATTCTGATGTGAGGGGTTGGATGTCTCATGTTTCCTTGAGTGGATACGAGTACTATGTTTTATTCATTGTTGATCACTCTAGGAGGACCTGGATTTATTTCTTGAAGACCAAGAGTGAGGTCTTCAATCAGTTTCAGGAGTTTAGAGCTCTTGTGGAGACACAGACAGGTCAGAAGATCAAGTCCCTGAGGTTGGACAATGGGGGAGAGTACACCCTTGGAGAGTTTGTTGACTATTGTGTGGAGGCAGGCATTACGAGGGAGTTCACTATTCCTTACAACCCCCAGCAGAACGAGGTTGTGGAGAGGAAGAACAGATCCATCGTAGGGGCTGCCAAAGCCATGTTACATGATTAGGGGTTGCCATTGTTCTTGTGGGCAGAGGTCTGCAACACAGTTGTTTATTTGCAAAACAGGAGTCTGCATCGTGTCTTAGGGCACATGACTCTAGAGAAGGTTTTTTTTGGGAAGAAGCCTGATATTGGTCATCTTCGTATCTTTGGGTGCATTACATGCTCCTACATACCCAAGGAGAAGAGGACCAAACTAGAGCCCACGCAGAGAAGGGTATCTTTGTGGGCTACAGTGAGACCTCAAAGGCCTTTCGGATTTACATTCCTGCACAGAGGAAAGTTGTTGTCAGGCGGGATGTGAAGTTCGAGGAGGACAGGGCCTTTAGGAGGTCATGGGTGTTAGAGTATCTGGATCAGCCAGACCCTCAGCAGCAGTTGATTCAGTCGCAGGGATCTAGTGGGCAAGGATTAGGAGGATCCAAAGGTACATCTATGACGATGCCAGGTCCGTTAGTGAGCAGTGGCTCGATGAGCCAGAGGGGTGGTGCTCCGGGTAGCATGCAGAGCAGTCCACAGAGCAGTTCACTAGGGAGTCCACTGATGGACAGTTCACATGGTACCTCAGCTTCTACAGGTTCAGGTGCAAGCAGGAGGATAACAGACAGGTAGTCAGGAGTTCAGGCTCCTGGTGATGAGGAGGAGGAGTTTCATTCTCCTATGGGAGAAGTATGCTCAGGGAAGAGGAAGCCCAAGTGGCTTCAGGACACCTTGAGAGATGCCACATCTGTTGCTGAGCCTAGGAGGCCGGTCAAAGAGAGTAGACCACCTGAGAGGTTTTGTAGCTATATGGCAATGGCTACTAGCATCCTTGACTCTGAGCCTTATAGCTATGAGGAGGCAGCTAGCCAGTAGGTTTGGAGAGAGGCCATGTAGGAGGAGTATTCTTCTATCATGAAGAATGATGTTTGGGAGGTGGTGCCGAGGCCTGAGGGAAAATCCATGGTTACTTCCAGATGGCTTTACAAGGTAAAGCATGTTGCAGACGGCAGCATTGAGAAATACAAAGCGAGGTTTGTGGCTAGAGGGTTCTCCCAGGTAGAGGGAGTTGATTATGAGGAGACCTTCACTCTCGTGGCTTGATATACTTCAATCTGCTCCATTATATTGATAGCAGCAGAGATGGGTTGCAAGATCCACCAGATGGATGTGAAGACTTCATTTCTCAATGGCTTCATACAGGAGGAGGTGTACATTGAGTAGCCACAGGGCATTGAGCTGTATGGGAAGGAGTCCCATGTATGCAGATTGAAGAAGGCTCTTTATGGCCTGAAGCAAGCCCCTAGAGCTTGGTACTCCAGGATAGCTACATACTTGCAGGGGATGGGTTTCACAAAGAGTGAGGTAGATCTGAACCTTTACTATATTGTGATAGGTGAGGAGCCTCTCATTATGGTGCTGTATGTGGATGACTTGATCATTACGGGTGTAGGCAGAGTCATAGGGCACTGAAAGAGAGATCTTGTGGTGGAGTTTCAAATGAAGGACATTGGCTTGATGCATTACTTTTTGGGTTTGGAGGTGTGGCAGGAGGAGGGGCATTTATTCCTGGGGCAGGGGAAGTATATTGTGGACATCCTTGGCAGATTCCACATGGAGGATTGTAAACCCATGTCGACACCGATGATCACCAACTGCAAGAAGCTTCATGCTTTGGATTCCAAGTTGGTGGATCCCACATTGTATAGGCAGCTGATTGGTTCCTTGATGTATTTTGGTCAAAAATAGACTAGATATTTGTTTTGCAGTCAACACGATGAGTCAGTTTATGTGTGAGCCTAGGAAGGTTCACTGGGTGGCTGCAAAACACATTTTGGGGTACTTGCAGGGGATAGTGGATTATGGTCTAGACTACAGGCAGGGGGATGGAGTTAGATTGGCAGGTTATACTGATTCTGATTGGGCAGGTTGTGCTTCGGATAGGAAGAGCACTTCAGGGTGTTGTTTTGGGTTGGGTTCGGCAGTAGTGTCATGGTTCAGCCAGAAGCAATAGTTAGTAGCACTGCGTTCAGCAGAAGCAGAGTATATGGCAGCCAGTCTAGCTAGTTGTGAGGCCATATAGCTTCACAAGATGTTGTTTGGATTATTTGGTCAGCCATTGAGACCTTTAGTGATTTACTGTGATAATCAGAGTTGCATTAAACTCACGGAGAATTCAGTATTTCATGACAGGTCAAAGCATATCAGGATCAAATATCATTTCATCAGAGACTATGTTCAGAAGGAAGCTGTGAAGCTTGAGTATATTCCCACTGATGAGGAGGTTGCAAATATTGTTACCAAAGCCTTACCATGGGGCAAGCATGTCTACTTCAGAGACAAGATGGGTGTGGTGAGGAACACCTTCCTCGGTAAGAGGGAGTGTTGAAAATTGGTGCCGGAGGACAGGTGGTTCCCTAAGGCTTTGATCTTTGGCCTAGGGAAAAGTGTCCAAAAGAATTTAATTTTTCTCCTAAAGTGAATTTATAATTTTTTAAAGTCAGATCTAATTTAAAAGTGACTTTAAGTGATAAAGTTACTAAAGTCTAATTTTAAAGTGACTTTAATAAAGTCAATGTAAAATTAGAAAGGAAAAGTGACTTTGGAAATAAATGACTAAGTGTGTCTTTATTAAAGTGGGGTGAATTAAAAAATAGAAAGTGAGATTTAAATGAGCATTTAATCTCAACCCTAGATCTCAATCTATTTCAGCCATTGGATTTAGCGGTTCCCCAAAAGTCACTTAGTTTAGATTAAAAGAGGAAAAGGTCATAAATTCTTTCATGAACAGATTGAGAGAAGGAGAGCAAGAGAGCAAGGGAGATTTCTGGACAGGGAGGAGAAGGAGACAACAGCTTGGCACACATTCCAAAGTAGCAGTTTAGCAAATTCATACAGCTGAGTTAGCACATAGTGAAAGGTAGATTTTGGCACAACTTTCTAGAAATCCATACAACTGTTTACACATAAATCGAGGAGTAGTTTGCACAGAAATAGAGGAGCAGTTTGCTGGCACATTTTCCAAGGAAGGCCATACAGCAAGTGGTTGTACTTTGGCACACAGATTGAGGCAAATCCGTACAACATATTGCTGGGGTTTTCTACACGCATATCGAGGTCTATACAATGCATTTATCGCAGCTTGGCACACATTTCTAGGCAGGCTGTACAACAACATTTAAGGCTGAAAGTGGGCACAAAAATCGAGGAGGCCGTACAACATTTATTGCTGTCTTGTTTTGCTGTTTGCAAGTATTTTCTAGTTGGCTGTGAGGCACGAAAAACGAGATAAGTTGTAAAAGTTTGCTTGCTGATTTTTTGCTGAATATTTCTCACTATAAAAAGCATTTTCAGAAATAAGAAAGAGCTCTCGAACTGGTTTTCCCCAAGAGTTGTAGGGGGTTTTTCCAGGGTCACTTTGGCCAAAAATCACTGTGTTTAAATGTGTTAAATGGCTGTTTGTACCTGCTGATTTTTATTTCTGCATTTTCCAGCATTCTGTAAAATTTCCAGAATGTGTTTTCAGAAAAAATTATTTTTTTCAGTTGTTGAATGTATGGATATGGGAAAGGGCATTTAACTATTTTGGAGAAATAAGGTGAAACTGAAAACTGGGGTGGGAAATGAAATTTTTTTATATGGTGGACCCGATAGGGTATGGGTTTCTATCTATAATATTTCAAGTCCAGATTTTGGATCTGGTTCTGTGTTATGCAATGATTTTCCATGTAAATCAAGTTTACGCTTGTGGGACTTAATCAATGTGTGAATTAAAAAATAGGGGCCAATTCTTTCACATTTGTTCTTATTGATGTTATAAATGTTTAATGAAGGCAAGGCTTATATTTTTAAGCATTTTTATCATATTTTCATAGGCATAGTTGATTTCTATTATCTTTGTACGCAAGGACCGAGAGAAGGCAAGCGAGTTCGAAGAACGACATATAAGCATCAATTATGGCTCTAGATAAAAAATGCATGAGAAGATACGAACAATTTATCTATGCTGATATATTTTATTTAAAGATTTGGCTTTAAGCGTTGGCGGTCATGTTTCTAGGTGTTACCTGTGTGTTCCAAAGGTTATGCGGTCTCGGGCCTTATCATGAAAAAATGACACGCATAACTCCTCCTTTGAACCGACATCTATTCATTTCCCTAGGAAATGAAACGCTCCAGCAGATGTGGCCTTTACGAGTTGGCCATTTCACTGATCGATTCAAGGCATGTATATTTTAATTTGTATATTGAAAAGAGGGGGAAGGGGAAAAGCCAGGGCAGACCGAAAGTCATTTCTAGCTGCATAAGTAATACCTCCGAATAGGAGAGGAGGGCTTTTTTGGGAGAACAACCTTTGATTTATTATGAATATAGCAGACTGTTTAGGTGTAAGAGGAGCCTTTTGTTTTAGATTTGTTTGCCTCTTCTTTCATGTGTTTAGGATCAGAGTGTTGTTGTTGGAATAAAGATAAATTTGCTTTGCTTTGTGCGTATTGATAACATACTGTTCATGGTTATTCTTGGTTATTCGAATGTAATTCAATAACATGCTTAACTCATGAAAGGTTGTTGATTCGAAACATTGTTAAACATCAGTTGCAAGTGTTATTTGTATGGAAAGGAATGTGTATTCCTATATAAGTAATTGGATTGCAATTAGGATTTAATACAGTCTTGTTCTCAGGTGAACCAGTAATTGATTCATTCTGAACCAGTAATGTTTAACCTCTTTTGTTATGCTCCTTCAGGATAGATTAGGATAGTTAGGACTAGATTAGAGTAGTTAGAAGTAGTGTAAATAGGATTTGATACATATAGGTTAGATGTTTCTTTTGTTGATTTAATTGAAGTCTTCCTCAGGGAAGCAATCTCTCAACACCTTTAATAGTTTATGCGATCCTTAAAACTCGTTGGAGCTAGCCATCCCAAATGAAAGTAGATCTAATTGGGGTAGTTCCCCTTGTTGGTATAGCAAAAATTCGCCATGTCAACAGGATGCAAGTCTAAACTGATATACAAGGATTTAATTGGACTAATCTCAACAAGAGTGGTATCGAGCTCAAGAGTACACAAAGGTGTTGCTAGAGATGGTGGTGATGGAGGTAGAGAGTCATATATTTCCTAAAAATCTAGACTAAAAATCTAACTCAATGACTCAAAATTAGGCATGGTGTCTAGATTGTTCAGGAAGTCTTGAATCTCACCCTCCTGCGAGGACTTAGCGTTCTGATGTATCAAGGAAGCAGGTTGAGTCTCCTCATACTACTATAGTCTAACCATAAAGAGTCTCAGAGCTCTTGAATGGAGATAGCGGGTGGATACAAGGTGACCTTCTTCCTGGAATATCCATGGGAAATATAAATATCACCAGAATGACATCCGATATAAGCATAAGCCATAACAAGCCATGGTCATCCCAAGATCAAGGGAATCCTCCCACAGGATTCTTTGGCTGAAGTACAATGAGATCTGCATTATATTCCCAAGAGTCTATGGAAATGACCACATCATCCAACACCCCTTCAGGCTAGATTTTAGATCTATCTGCTAGTTCAAGCACAATGGGAGTAGGACGAATATGGACTAATCCAAGTTGATCTATGGTTTGCTTGGTCATGACATTAATAGCTGCCCCTAGGTCTATAAGTACATTGGAGACAAGGACATAACTTATTTGAATAGAGACAACAGGGTTTCCGGGGTCGGTATATTTTTCCATGTGCATACACCCTGTCATTAACTCTGCTACCCTATCAACAAATTGAATAGTTTGAGGTTCCAATCTTCTCCATTCCAGCATTTTGAGACATATTTTTGTACAAATGGGGATCTCTTTAGTAGCTTGGAGCAAAGGTACGCTTATGAAAAGGTTCCTAAGCTCAGAAGCCAGGCTAAACTTAGGAATGGGGTCTTTCTTCTCCACAACTAACCTCTCCAGATAGGGAGGTTGGTTGGAGGAAGATGGCAAGGGATTAGAAGGTACAGGGATAGGTTGAATGGTGTCATCTTCTTTGGAATGGTTAGGAGTTTCCTACTCTCCTTTCTCATTGATAATCACCATAGGCTGATTTTGATTTTTTGAGGTTACTACCTTCCGTAATCTCAGTTGGAGATCATTAACTCCAACTGGCATAAACTGATATTTGGATGAAGAAAGCGAGTTCATAGAATGGATCATTTGTACCACTTTATTATTGGGGTTGGGTAAAGGTTGAGCAGGTAGCTGAGAAGGTCGAAACGATGGAGGTAAAGGTAATGGTGGCATAGGTTGACTCAGCTGAGGTAATGATGGTTGTGGCATTCTCTTAAAGGATGATTTCTTCTACATCTTGGACATAAAATAGACAATGACTATTGCTCGTCTACAAGTTTTTGCTGAAAATTCAAAGAGTCTATTTATTTACTAACAGTCTTCATTATTTCAATTTTCATATTGTCCGTTTTGTTTTATAATCCAATAATCATAGCATCAGTAGATTCGGTTTTCCTGTTTCTATTCCGAATTCCTTTATCGGATCTATATTGGTTCCTCGAGAATTTCTTGCACAAGTCACAAATCTCATCAAAAGGTTTTTGAGAAATATCCCCTTGTCCTAACAGATTTAGATTATTCCTAGCATCATTAGTAAGCCCACATAAGAACAAGGTTCTAATGGTACTTACATCAAATTTGTGCTTTGACCTTTGAAGGATGTACAAGAATCTCTCCAAGTAGTCCTCTAGCATCTCATCATCATTTTGCAAAATAGTAAAGATTTCATCTTGAATATCTCTAGTTTTACAATATTCCTGATATTTTGATAGGAACACTCTCTTCATTTGCTCCCAAGAAGTTATAGTGTTTCCTCCTAGTCCCGTGAACCAACGGAGTGTTGCGTCCATGGGAGTTGCAGGAAACAACTTTAACTTCTGGGCATGAGATGAATAATCATAACTTCTACAATCAAACTCGAATAAGAAAGATTCTGTGTCTTCATGCACCTTACCATAGAAATAAGGAAGAGATGATGGTGAAATATTTTTCATTTGTACTTGTGTATTAGGATTCACAATTAGGAATCCAAAAGTGGATTGTTCCTCATTTACCTTATTTTCACCACTTCCTTTTGCATGGTCTTCCTCATCTGCCATTGTTGTTCTTCCACACGAACCTTTCTCAACAAGTTGAGAAGGCTGAATATGGATTCCAATAGTCCCCTTCTTCCCCTTTATGGGTTGTGTCACACTTGGACCATTGCTACCAGAGCCCAAGTGGATTGTTCCTACGTGATGAGTCTAATTTTGTTTTGACTTGCTGCCTGCAAAAGAAGGCCCAATATGAGATTTGGTTTCAGATTTGTCAATATTTCTTTGGCCCCTAGTGTGCTTTGGACCCCTACCTTTTTTAGACATTCATTTCAAAAAAATGAAAAAATGAAATTTGAATAAAAACTGCAATTTTCAAAAAATAAATCAGCACCTATAAATTCCTTCAAAAAATAGAAGCAGGTTGTAGAAAAAATAATAGCAGTCTTACCCCTATTGCAAAAATTGGAAAATTATTACCAATTAAAATCGCCTCCCCAACAACAGTGCCAAAATGTTGGGTGCAAGAATTGTGCTTAAGCAAACTCCTCAACACTTAATTGTCAACCTAGGGGTTTCATAAACTTAGAGATGAACCATAGGCAATGCCAGAAGTGGTATGAAGTTTTCCTATTCCTAATCCTACTTCTTAAAGGAAATGTTTGCAGAATCAGACAGAAAAAAATCTTAAAGGGAATTGACACCAAAGCAACTCTAGTGCTAGAATGGAAAAGAACAATTTGCAAGTAAATCAAGTAAAAGAATTTTCGCACAACTGGAAGCAATCTTAAATGTTGGAATGAAATGTTATGTTTATCTTCAGATAGATGGCTAATAGTCTAACAAGTGGGCGCTTGCAGAGATCTGTTTTCCTCTTGATATTCCTTCTACACAAACAACATGTTTTTGTACTATTGCAATCTACTTGCACTAGTGCAGGTACAGTGCTTCCGTGTAAAAGTACATTTTACCTCCCTTACTAAAGATTTATGTCTTTGTGGAGGTGTGACAAGAAATCAACTCTTGCACCAAGGCAGAGTTTCCTTCACCAAAGTTTCTAATTCACTTTCGAAAAGATTGAAAGATGTGCTGAAAAGAATTGCAATTGCAAATGAAATTTTGAGATAAATTATCTATGGAAAAGGAATGCTTTAATTAATTGAATCTTGCAATGGAAGTAAAATTCATGAAATAAAAGCAACTCGAAGTAATCAAAGCAATAGTCGAAGTGATCTGCATGTATCAGCTAGCTTCAACAATCCACTTAAAATGTTTTTGTTCTTTTTTCATAAGTCATAAAATGCAAGTATAAAGTGTCTATGATAAATTCATGTAGTTGTTCTCAAATCCTTCAGAAATGCACTCTTAATGTTAAGGATGATTATTGAAATTAATAATAATTTTCTTGCAGAAACAACTTAAAATGGTAAGCAATAAGAGAAATGCAATATTTTCTATGAAAGGAATAACTGAACCAGAGTGCACAAAGCTACATGCACGGGTACAGGAAGAGGCTTCCTGCATAATCCAAGTAGAAGCAAATCGAGACCATAATTGCGAGTAAAGAAATGCAAGAAAGGAATTACACGAAATAAATAAACTCAATCAACTTCCAAGCCACAAATCCAATCACACTTTACTACGAAATAGATTTAAATAAGAACTTTAGAAGTAAATATAAAAATTGTTCACCCCACACACTGCAAAGGGAAATATTCACACAGTCTTTCCAAATGATGAAAGCACAAGGATAAATGTGCTGGGTTGGCTGGGCCCTAGCCAACCAACTTGTTTCCCATTTAAGAGATGAGACAATTTAGCACTCAAGTACGCATGAGAGATAAATTAAACATAGCATATGAATAACATGGAGAGTTACTTGTATTACTTGATCAACAAAAGTACATAATAGTGCGATTCCAAGCCAGAGTCAAGGGCGACACCAAATTATATAGAAAATGAAATTACATCCTAAGGATTGCTAGCTAGTTCTACCTACAATCTGCATTTTATTCATTCTTTTGGCCTTAGTTGTATTCCACTAATTACAGTTGTTTTCCAATTTAGGCCTTTCGACCGAACGGATTAACAACCAAACATTACAAAATCGGCTATCAGTTATAATAGAACATATACTTCGCTTTTCATAGACCATCCTTGGAAAATATCCCTCACTGTGCGCCACCGATATCCATCCTTAGTTAATCAGCAATTGAACTTGGAGTCATGGATCAAAATGTCTGCATGGAAAGATTCAGCTCACAGAAATATCGGAACAATCATCGTTGGCAGTGTAGGAATCTGAATGCACTAATCATATTAACTCATAATTAATACTTAGTTTCTCAATTACTTCTAGGAAATTAACATAAGTTACAAAAGGTACTTAATAGGCATGAAATCTATGTAAAAATGATTAATAAAGCACTTTAATAAATCTTAATGTAAGATAAGAAGCATATGCAGGAATATGTAGTTATCTTGGACTAGTGCAGGAAAGAGAGGTTTAAGTCGAGATAAACAGAGGTTAATGTTTATAGAAATGGGGTAAAAATAGAGCAATTTGGGACACCAACAGTAACAACCCTGGCGAAAATTCCATGTAAAAAGATATAAATACTATGAATGATGGGACACCTATTCCACGCTGAATCATGGGCAATACATCTTAAGGGGTGTTCATTTGGTTGTTTATGGCTAAGGAAATTGGTAAAGGCAATAACTAAGGCATTAGAAAGGAAAAAAGGTATTTTGGCACAATTATTTATGAGAATAATGGAAATTAGGAGAAAAGGAAAGTAAAAGGTCACAGGTTGCATGTGAGGAGGAAATTAAAGGAAAATAATGGAAAATGAAGAAAATAAAGGCCTGATTAATAAAAAGGCTTATGAGGATCAGTTGGCAAGACTTTGTGAGTTTAGCTTTGGAGCTCTCTCATTATTCTCTCTCTCTCATACTCTTGGATACTTAGAGTTTTCTTGGAGCACTCTTACAGGGTGTGGCATACTTGGATTCTTTGAGCAAGAAGGCAAAGTAAGAGCAGGAAAGCACAAGAGGGCATTGGCATTAGTAGCTACATCATATTGGTTATAGGTACCGAGTTGCATGTATGATTTCCTCACTATTTTTGGCATGCATGGCACATGCATGTGATTTCTTGGTTATGATTTGTCATTGGCATGGAGGATGGTCGAGATTGACAATGGATTGCCTAGCCTTTCCATTTCCTAGATAGCCATGGTGATTGTGGGTTTACTTTCATTGTTTTGTTTTGGTTGGTTCTCATGTTTCCTTAGATTGGGTTGAGTTATTAGTCCTGGAATCCCTGGTTGAACAAACGCTCTGGAAGCCCTATAACAGCTTGGGTTGAGTTACTAGACCTAGAAGCCCTGGTTGGACAAACGCTTTGGAAGCCCTGTAACAACTTGGGTTGAGTTACTAGTCCTGGAAGCCCTGGTTGGACAAATGCTCTGGAAGCCCTTGGTGGGTTGAGTTACTAGTCCTGGAAGCCCTGGTTGGAAAAATGCTCTGGAAGCCCTTAGTTGGTTGAGTTACTAGTCCTGGAAGCCTTAGTTGGACAAATGCTTTGGAAGCCCTATATAAGTTGTGGGTTGAGTTACTAGCTCTGGAAGCCTTGGTTGGACAAACGCTCTGGAAGACCTATATAAGTTGTGGGTTGAGTTACTAGTTCTAGAAGCCTTGGTTGGAAAAACACTCTGGAAGCCCTGGAAGGCTTGGATGTAGACCAATCTGATGATGGTTTTTGGTGATGTCCGACTATGAGGTGGAATCACTATTTGATGGGTTGATATGGGTGGCCTCTGGAAGCCCTAGATGAGTTTTGATTGATGTGTTATTTGAGATCCCACATTCATTCTTGGAATATGGCACAGGGGTGATTGGCTAAAGAGATACTTGGCTCAGCCAATCTATGGTTGGGCGGAATGTGGTAGTCCCATCAGTGGTTGGTTCATTGCATTATTAATGAAAAAATCCGTTCCCTTGATTTTCATGTGCAAATGTATTGATGTATATATGGATTTTTATTGGTGATATGTTTATTGTATTTATGTTTCTATTATGTTGTTTATATGCACATTTACCCTAGATGGTGTTACAGAGTGGTATTAGAGCATGGTTCAAACACTTGGACTGGATGGGCTCTATCATAGGTGAAATGAAGAACAAAGGTTAAATTTAGACTTTTCTGTCATATATGTTATAAATTTTCTTCTGTGGCATATTAGAAGTTGAAATTTTTTCCATATTTAAGATAAAACACATTGATAATGTGATAAGAATTTCAGATTTTGGTTCATAATAATTAAGGAATTATGATCTAAGGAAGATGACCTTCCTGAATGCACCTTTAAACAGGTCTTGTTTTAATTTCTGCCATAACTCATCTTCTGTAGGCTTTCAAAAGCTGAAAAATATTCCACATTTAGGGGACATACCACTAATTATGTGGTAGAAATTTCAGATATTGGGTCGCAATATTTTAGGAGATATAAGTAGAGGGAGTCCAGCCTTCTGAATGCTCCTAAAATCAGGCCTCAAACAAGTCACAATGAGATTTTTGTTATAAATTTTCTTCTGGCCACTCTCAGGAGCTGAAATTTTTTCCACAATGAGAAAAACTGTCATGATATTGTGAGAGAAATGTTAGACATTTATTCACTATATTTTAGGAGATATGACCAGTGGAATTCGAGCTTTCTGGATACTCCTAGAATTGTGCACCAAATAGGATTATGTTGGTATTTTGTTATAACTTTTCATCTATGAAATCTCATAAGTTGAAATTGAACCATAGTGAGAGAAAGTACCACTGATCATATGGTTCAGTTGCGATAACTTGTACTACTACAGTTTAGGATATATGCATTGAATCATTCGCTATATTAGTTTTCATGCAAAGTGTTTGATGAAATGCTTAAATAGTTCAATGATTAATTGCATACAATATTTTTGATAAAATGTCCCAATGAGTATGTTGTTTGTGGTTTGGGATAATATTGATGTGTAATAGTATTATTGTAGTTGATATATGCTTACTGTATGCAAATAGTTTTCTATATTAGTTCACATGTAAAGTGTTTGAAGAAATGTTTACATGCAAATGTAATAATATAGTAGTTGTTTGAAGAAACATGTAAAAGTATGGTAATTGTTTGAAGAAAATGTTATTTTTTTGGATGGGATAGTATTTTAGTATGACAATATGGATGTAGCTAATCTATGCCTATTTGCATGCAAAGAATTTGAAGAGTTGCATGTAGGGAATTTGAAAGGTTGCATGCAAGGAATTTGAAAAGTTGCATGTAAGGAAATGGAGAAGTGGCATGTTTTTAGTTATTATGTTACAAGTGGAATAAGTGCAATGTTTTTGACTTAGTCTCATACAAATGTATGAGAAATAAAAATCAATTTCTTTTCAAGTGTGGTTAAATGTAGTAGAGATTTGGAGATCCAATTTCCATAATTGGACATTGGAGATGCTTCCTCCTTTTATGTTAGTTTGGACCACGGATAGTAAGTGGGTATGCTTATAGGTTGTTAGTATTGGTGAATGATGATTTCAAATTAATAGACACGATGTATTGATTTTTGGAACATGTATCACTCTTGTAGGTTGATTACAAGAATTGATCGCTTATGTTCGACTACATGCATTTATGTGTAGGTGTAGTTGATTTGGCATTGCTTATGCATATTATTGGTTGCATGTGGCAATGTGTACAATGGAGTAATGGTTGTTGTTATGCATGTATGGTCGTGGTTATGATTATGCATGTATAGTAGGTCAAACATGCCTTGTGAAGTCATTGTATGCAATTTAGGTCATCATGATGCTATTGGTTGTTATGATGCTAATGTGCTAGTTGAGATAGAGCAAGTGATGCAAATTCTCATAATGAGGTTGCAACATTAGACTTTGGGATAAGAGAAGATTGTCATACATGTAGTGTATGTTTGGCATGTAGGTATGTAAGTTAAGGATTATTATATGCCTTAGGGTTATATACATTAGGTTTATGAACATGTATTTGATGTTATAGTTACATTCATGATAGATGGTAGATGATTAGTGTGGTTATATGCACATGTATCAGATAGTTAAGAATGATAGTAACCTCTAGTTGTATGCATTGTTATTGTTGTTTTATATTAGATAACCTAATGATTATGTTGTATGTTGTTGATGAGTATGATATATAGTTTATTATTGTTATATGCTATTAACTTGATGATTAGGGTCATTTCATTGAGATATTGATGTTATAATTTGGATTGGTCATATGCGTGATGGTTATGTTCATTGCCTTGAAGATATTGATGTTATATGTATTGTGTTAACCTGGTTTGACCTATGCAGATGGTTATGGTTGCGATATTCACATATGAACCGACATATTTGTGTGATGGTTTCATACTAATCTAGATTAACTTTGCATATGTGTATGAGTTTAAGATGTGAACATCTATTATATATTGTTATGGATATCATGATCTTATGAGTGTTTGAGCTAATGTGTTGTAAAGTTATATTGTTCTAACTAGATTGATTGTGCAAACAATATCACCTCCCCTGAGATACATTAAGGTATCAATTTCTTATGTCATATATTTGGTGCTTGCATGTTTATTATGTCATGTAGTTGATTTATTTAACATGGTATGAATGTTTGATGAATTGGATAATATGAGTATGTGTTCAAATGATATTGTTTTAAAATTATTGTACTAAAATATCTGTGTTAAGATAGTTGATATGTACTTGAGTATAGTAGGAGATAGTTGTAGTATTATGACTGATGACTATGAGTTGACTATGGATTATGACATGAGTGTTAGTCTTGGTAACGGTTGATTTCAAATTAATAGATATGATTGTCTTGATATTTGGAACATGTGGTTGACGTATGTGAGTAGTTGTAGGGTAACATGCTTGGTATTAGCATGACAAGGTAATAGTTGATGTGTCTATATAACTAACAGTTGGGTGGTGTGACAACATATAGTAAGCCTTGATTCCAACAAGGTAAAATGGTAAAAGAAAGGAATTGGGAAAGAATTCCTTTTGGCTATGTTTGGAAACCGTAATTTCAAAAAAATGAGTTCTTTGCACACAAGAAGTCTTCTTAACCTTGATTTTTTCTGACATTATGTGGATATGTGCTATATTCATGAACATGCACTTGACATGTATATTAGCTAGTCTTTAGCTATAGGTCGATCGGTTAAAGGATTGGAGTCCTTTGAAAGATGGTGTGACTATGTTCAGTTGCAAGCAACATGCTGTGCCGAATAAGATGAGGTAACTCGTGTATTATTATGCTTAATTATACATTGATAGTTATATGTTTATCGCAACATGATGCAGGGAGTTGCATGGCAAGACAAGTTGCCATGAAATCTTGAAGATGGCTTAGGTGGATCTTTCCTTGGGAACCATGGGGATTGAGTCATGGTGTCATTCTTGTGCTTTTGGTATTTTGAGCTTGATTTATGGTTTTGTTTATGTCTGGTGCAAGACCTTGCCACTTTGTTGTAGTGTCATATCGTTATGGGTTTTTGTGATCTTCTTCTTGGTTTTTTCTTGTCTTCTCTTTTATTGTTTTAAGTCTTGGGAATTGGTTGGGAAATAGGAAAGTTGATGGAGCTCGAGGAGAGCTGTGTGGTACCCGAAAGGTAATGTAAGATTCAGATGAAGCTTGATGCATGAGTAAGCATAGCAAAAGGTAAGGCTATGTCAGTCAGTTGGACTAGATGGGTCCATTGTGGTAAATGGATAGTAATAGTATAATCATGAGAAAGGTAACAAGAAAAGATAAAGTAAATGGATTTGAAGCGTCATATGCCTTGGCTATGTTGGGAACTGTCATTCTCAATGTTGCACGTGTGTTTCATGAATAAAGGAATTTATCTTAACCTAGACCTTATGTTATCTAGTAATTATGTTGTGATCATGATTATATTGATGTTTACATATGTATACATGAATGTATGTATGTCATTGTCTGACAAGGTGGTGATTATTTTATGCTAACGTTTATATATGTATGTACGTATCCATGTATATATTTTACTGTCTGATAGGGTTGTTAGGGATCATTATTGTGGAGGAATGATTTCTTATGCAAGAGAATGACATGAAGAGATTCTTGGTCTTACGAGGAATCAATTGGGAAGAGTGGTCACGACAAATATACGAGGTCAGTATCATGTGGATATGATTTGGTATTATACTTGTATTATGCCTATGTTTATGTTATGACAAGTAATGTTGAAGGAGGCATCAGCAAAGTGAACGCAGTGTGGTATACGACATGCTAGGATAAGCATGGATGAGATACCCGAAGCAAGGTTTCTTGGTAAGGACAGTGTGGTTTTGGATGTGCGGTATTATTGTTATGCATATGTTGTATATGTTGTACATGTTGCATCTATGATGTGTGCACTTGTGGTGTTATGTATACATAGCATGTGTACATGTTATTTATGCAATGTTATGTATAGGATGGTACAAATAGGGTTGTGTGAATATTGCATATGGGGTGTTGTATACATATTGTACTGTCTTCATGACGTATATGCGGCCTGTGTGCATATGGTGCTTTGTGCCCATTGGATATGCAGTGCTGTGTATAGATGATGCTATGTACATGTTGGGAATGCAGTGCTATGTACAAGTGTTATTGCATGCATCTTGTACATGTGGTGCAATGTACATATGGTGTGGTGTGCATGATTGTACGAGTAGTGTTATATACATGTTGTACAAGTGGCATTGTGTGTAAGTGGTATTGTGTACATGTCTTGCATGTGGTGATGTGTACATTTGGTTTCGTGTACATGTCGTGTGTGTGGTACTATGTACATGTGGTATTGTGTACATGTTGTACAAGTGGTGTGGTGTACATATGGTGTTGTGCTAATGCCATCGTGTACATGTGATGTTGTGCACATGTTGTGCAGGTGGTGCGGTGTACCGGTGGTACTGTGTACATGTTGTACATATGGTACTAGTGTAAGTGTGGTATTGTGTGCATGTCATAGATGTTGTGTTGAGGGAATGTGGTATTATGTATGTGCATCATGAAGCTGTGGTATTACGGCATGTGTAATCATTGTGTTGTACTCTCTGTAGGTACATGTATTGGGTGGTATTACACATCAAGTATAGATGGATGCACTGTGTTATACCCTAGCTATAGGTGTATGCATTGTACGTCAGGTGTAGGTGTATGTATTGCATGGTGTTGTGTGTCAGGTGTGGTTGTATGTGTGCGATGCACACTATGCATATGTGCACCTGGTAGAGGAGAAGGCACTGGGTTTTTGCTGGGTGTGGCAACCGATCCGATGTCTATACAAAATAACAAAGGTAGAAGTAAGAATCGATGAAGGATAAGTATCGGTATTTTATTTCAGTTTTATTATGCATGTGGTTTATGATTCTGGTATATGATGGTTACATGTGAATTATGAGTCTGAATTATGATGGCTACATGTGATTTATGATTTTGATCTATGATGGTTGTGTTTTGAGCTAACCTGATGTGATTTCTTTATACATGTTCATTTGGTCAAAGATGCTAGTTTGACTTCTTGTGACAGGAAGCTATTAGGATTCCAAGTGTACCTTATTGACGAACTACCAATGAGGTATGATTTGAAGTTATCTCAATTTATTTTAAATCTAATGGAAGTTATGTTCTTGGTACAAGAAGCATGAACATGCCGAATTGGGTGGTTGAAATCGACTACAAGAATTAGCAACAATAGTGAAAGAAATTAGAAATGCAAAAATATGCTGGTAGAGCACTTTAAAAGCAGGGCCATTGTGGGACACTGGTACCTAGTTGTGTCCATTGATTTCCATGAGTACGATATGATCGATATGATAGTTTTAAGGCAGGGACATGCCTTGGTTTTTTTATCTTCCGATGTGAGGAAGCCTTGCCAAGGGATGGACTGCCCGGGATGGGGGTGCCAACGGAACTTGGAAGGTGGGTGACTGCACGAAAGGGGTGACTGGATTCCCAAGGGATTGTGTAGCATAGAAGGGAAGGTCATGGATGGATTTGTTTTGGTCATTAGCATTTCCAGATGGAATCAGATGCACATTGGTAGTACGCTTTGGAATAATGAGCTGGTAACTGTTCACTAAGAGGACAAGTGGCACGGGATTATAGCATGAGACATTGGATGCAGATTTGACTTTGTAGTGGATTCTAGACTTCTTGGGAAGGAGATGAATCCTGGTATCACTTTAAGGATGGAGGTGTGACCCTCTGGATTTCCTTATTACAGATACATGCATCATATTCTTTTATTTGTTGGTTGAGAAAATGTGCATATGTGTATATGTGTAAATGGGGTTGTTGGAAATACCATAATGAACTATGTTATAAAGCTTTAATATGTGCTATGTTATCATGTTGTCAGTAGGTTTTGATTTTGGGCAAGTCTTTCATTGTAAATACTAAAATGAGCTATGTTATAAAGCTCCATGGGCAATGTGTTTTGTTTTCAGAAGTCATGTTGGTTATAGGTTTTATTGAACACCGAAGATGGTGTTGCCCTAAAGGGGAGGGTTCTGTAACAGCTCTGGTGAAAATTTCATGTAGAAATATATAAATACCACGGATAATAGGACACGTACTCCAAGATGAATGGTGGGCAAGACATATTAGGGGTCATTTGGTTGTTTATGGCTAAGGAAATTGGCAAAGGCAATGGATAAGGCATTAAAAAGGAAAAAATATATTTTGGCACAATTATTTATGAAAATAATGGAAATTAGGAGAAAAGGAAGGTGAAAGGTCACAGGTTGCATGTGAGGAGGAAATTGAAGGAAAATAATGGAAAATGAAGAAAATAGAGGCCTCATTAATAAAAAGGCTTATGAGGATCAACTGGAAAGACTTTTTTAGTGTAGCTTTGGAGCTCTCTCATTATTCTCTCTCTCTCTCATACTCTTGGATACTTAGCGTTTTCTTGGAGAACTCTTGGAGGGTGTGGCATACTTGGATTCTCGGAGTAAGAAGGCAAAGGAAGAGTAGGAAAGCACAAGAGGGCATCGACATCAATAGCCACATCAGATTGCTTGCAGGCACCGAGTTGCATGTATGATTTATTCACTAGTTTTGGCATGCATGGCACATGCATGTGGTTTCTTGGTTATGATCTGTCATTGGCATAGAGGATGGCCAGGACTGACAATGGATTGCCTAACCTTTCCATTGCCTGGATAGCCATGGTGATTGTGGGTTTACTTTCATTGTTTTTTTTTTGGTTGGTTCTCATGTTTCCTTAGCTTGGGTTGAGTTATTAGTCCTAGAATTCCTGGTTGAACAAACAATTTGGAAGCCCTATAACAGCTTGGGTTGAGTTATTGGTCCTGGAAGCCCTGATTTGACAAACGCTTTGGAAGCCGTGTAACAACTTGGGTTGAGTTACTAGTCCTAGAAGTCTTGGTTTGACAAATGCTCTGGAAGCCCTTGGTGGGTTGAGTTACTAATCCTGGAGGCCTTGATTGGACAAACGCTTTGGAAGCCTTGTATAAGTTGTGGGTTGAGTTACTAGTTCTAGAAGCCTTGTATAAGATCTGGGTTGAGTTACTAGTTCTGGAAGCCTTGGTTGGACAAACACTCTGGAAGCCTTGGAAGGATTGGATGGAGACCATTTTGATGATGGTTTTTGGTTATGTCTGACCATGAGGTGGAATCACTATTTGATGGGTTGAGGTGGGTGGCCTTTAGAAGAACTAGATGAGTTTTGATTGATGTGTTCTTTGAGATCCCACATTCTTGCTTGGAATATGGCACGGGGGTGATTGGCTGAAGAGATACTTAGCTCAGCCAATCTATGATTGGGTGGAATGTGGTAGTCACATCACCAGTTGGTTCATTGCATTATAATGAAAAAAATCATTCCCTTGATTTTCATGTGCAAATGTACTAATGTATATATGGATTTTGATGGGTGATATGTTTATTGTATTTTTGTTCCTATTATGTTGTTTATATTCATATTTACCTTGGATGGTGTAACATTAGTATGATAAATATAACATCAAGATCTTAATGTAATAACCCTAATCATAAAGTTACTAGCATATAACAACAAGAAGTTATATATTATGCTCATCAACAACATATAACCTAATCATCAAACTAACTACAGGTTAACATATAACATATTCATCAACAACATATAACATAATCATCAAGTTAACTACATGTTACTTTCATTCATGACTATCTGAGACATGTGCATATGACTACACTAATCAACTAGAATTTATCATACATGTAACCATAATAACAATAAATGATAAACATGTATATAACCCTAATGTATATAACATTCCATTAACGAACATACCTGCATGCTAAACATACAATTCCTGTATGACGATCTTCTATTACCCTAAGTTCTAATGCCACAACCTCTTACTGATGATCTGCATCTCTTGCTCTATCTCAGCCAACACATTAGCATCATAACATACCAATACCATCATGATGACCTAATTTCATAAAATGAACTCATGCACAACAACCTTCACCATGATAGTGCATACATAACAACATATAGACACTGACATATACAACCATACACTCATGATGACACATCCCACAACAACACCATCAACCTTCACATGGTGACATGAATACAACCATGATTGACACCATGCAAATGTAACAACATGTGGACTAAATGCATGGTGTATGGAGAATGAAGGAACCCTCAAGGGTCTTCTTGGGACCCTTGGTAGACTGTAAGATTATCTGCAACTGTCACAAAGCTACATGCATGTCCATATTCAATAAATAACTATCAAAGCAAAACAAATTCATTACCTCGGGTCTATGTGTAGATTTGTTGGAGAGTGCAATGAAGCTAGGCGGAAGTCCCCTGAGCCGACTCCAGATCAAGTCTTGCACATAGAAGAGACAAGTGTAATCACAACATAAAACCTTGACAATTAATGTATGAATATACAAAAGACATCTAGTTGCACATAACTATGCTACTCATGCTAAAAGACATTGAATAAAAATATAAATGAATTATAGTACCAACACCATGGAGTAGACAGTACAACTGCAGTTCTATATTAATGTCGAAAGAGTGATTACAACGATCGGTTGCATCATCCTTCCCTTACCCCTCCATCTCCTCTTTCTCTCTCCCTTCTTACCAAATTCGTATGCTTAGGTCTAAGACTCTGCTCGACAATCAAGTAAGCTATCCTTTCAAATGATCTGACCTTTTTCACAATAGCCCTAGCTATGCTTATGTAGCATTCAAGGTTAGGGTTGCCAAGTTTCTCCATGAGTTTCCTTAGGTAAAAGAAATGATGTTGCCATTGTTTTGAGCTCTTTCCCATTTTCCTTCTTCATTAGGATTAGAAATCCCCCAAATAGGCTGAACTTTGATGTTTCCTTACTTTTCTGAGTTGATTTAGGAGAGAATATAGGGATATTTATTAGTCAATTCGTTCCTTTGACCCTTAGATCCTCATTAGGGTTCACTAACGCTGTCCTCGAGGTAAAAAGTAGAGTTACTTGGGTCACTAATGCTCCTTTAGGCTTGCAGAGAAGCTTTATAAAGTAGGTTGTCAATGTATAGGCAACATTAGCTTGGAAACAAGGCTTGTGAACTTGGTCATTGCTTTAGTTATCATGTCTTTCCCCTCTAAGCTGATGAGGAGGTCATTTTACTGTTTAATAGATTCCCCCTAAAGTGTGAGATTAGAGGCTACGACGATGGCTAAAATACTTTACTTAACTGTTATGTTCCTTCTTTGACAAAAAGAGAGAGAGGATTGGAGCTTCAGGCAGTACAGGAAACCTAATACAACACATATATAAAACAACTAAAATCATGTCCTGAGTTGGGCATTCCCACACTCAGTAGCTATGTCAAATTGATTTTCTCATAAAAGAGATATGACGATGCTAGCTGCCGCTAAGAACAATGTAGAATCGATGTCATAATAGGATCACTCTGATGAGCTGTCTCCAAAAAACAATATATGCAACTTGGGAGAGGAAATAAGGCTGAGTGATGTAAGCCTCTACCCAAGGTCTTGATTTCCGCTTCACCAAACAACATAGATCGATGCATGTGAATATATGTGTTGATGTCGAACATGCATGAAATCATCTAATTACTAGTCAATAATGGAGACCGTTAACAGATGCAAGGAAGGCCACCAATAATGGTGATGGTCTCCAAGATGCATAGTACAATCTAGCGAGTGTGAAAAATGTTTTCAACATCGAACACTCATAGAATCGCTTAACCAAGAGCCAATAATGAGAACCCCTAATCAAACACAAGGTGACCTACCACTGATGTCTACAAGTACCAAGGCACTGAATGTGTTTCTAGGTTGTCTTCCTAGATAGAGTGTTGAAGTCGATAGGAAGAGACTTGTCAAAAGGTAGGCAGTAATGTGTCCTACATCAATCGACACGAAACGAGACAATAATGATTTGTTTTTTGAGGAATCTTTGAGCATTGGGTCAAAATGACAAAGGTCATGATGAAAGAATATGCTTGATGGGTTGATGGAGGAAAGAAAAGGTTATCCTTTGAACAATAGAAGGCACGACAACGGTTTTAACCATGCAGCACTAGACTCATGAACACTAAAGAGTGTTAGGATACAGAGATGCAAGAACATCGTGGTATTTAGGCTAAACTCATAGGATGGTAGGATTCATATTGAGAGGCCATCACAAGGAAGGTTTATCTGAGGGAGTGCCATGTTCAAGGGAACGACTGTTGCCAAAACACACTTTCAAATACTGAACATAGTTGTATTGTCCACTTTCCCCATCTGATTAGTTTAGTGAGTCTAGACGGGTAAACTCGTTGATCTTTTGATATTTTTAGAGTATGAAAAGGACTGCAAAAAGAGCGACCCTATGTCCTATCTGATTAGTTTAATGAGTCCAAACAGGAAAACTCGTCAATCTTTTCATGTTTTGAGAGTATGAAAAGGATCGTAAAAAGAGTGAATCTACACCTCATCTGTGTAATTTAATGAGTCCAGACGAGACAACTCGGTGGTCCTTTCATATTTAGAGAGTTTTAAAAGATCGTAAAGAACGACTCCAAGGTGGTCCCTTTGTCATAGTTTTTAACCGGGTCCGACAAAGGTTTAATAGTATACCTAGATCAGTGAATTTTATGTGAGTTAATCTACTGAGTCCAGATAAAGAGAACCCTATGCTCAATAGATGTTGACCTCATTTTGTTATGAGTATGAGGAGACGAATGAAACTCGATATTCGTCGTGAATTTTTAATGAGTCACATGACGACAAACTCAATACCTTCATCGAATTTTAAAGAATCAAATGAAGAAAACTCAAAGTATCTTTTTCAGTTTAGTGAGAAAGGAAAAAGAGGTAAAATCACTTCTTATTCCTTCTTCATAGATTTAACAAACCTAAAGAAGGGAAAAACTGGGGGATTTTTTGATTTAAGAGCGATAAATGGTCCCAAAAAAGCAAGTGCTCATATTGTTGCCTTATATTTTTAACAAGCCCACTGACGAAAAACTCAGGAATTTTTAGTTTAACGAGCGAGAAAAGTACCTAAAATAATGCTCGGAGCTTCTTCATAAGTGTTTAACGAGTCTAAAGAAGGAGCTTGGGATTTTTTCAGATTTATGAGCGAGAAAAAAATGCCTGAAAAGAATGCTCAAGTGATCTTTTTCAGTTTAATGAACTATACAAAGAGCGAAAAAGAGTTGCTCAGACCATCGTTGTAGGTGTTTAACGAGCCCAATGATGAAAAACTCAGGGATTTTTTAGTTCAAGAGCAAGAAAAATCCCAAAAAAGAACATGCTCATATCTTCTTTGTAGTAGTTTAACAAGCCCAAAGAAGGAGACTCGAGGTTTTTCAGATTAACGAGCAAGAAAAATACCATAAAAAGAATGCTCATTCTTCTTCATGGTAGTTTTTCGAGTCTGAAGAAGGAGACTTGAGGTTTTTTTAGATTAACGAGCATGAAAAATACCATAAAAATAATGCTCAACATTTCTTAATCTCATGCTTGAAAATAGAAGGGTCTACACTGTGCATTTCCTCATAAGACCAAGGGAAAACATCGCGAAAGTCCTTAAAAGGGTAGGTGAAGCTAGCGATTTCCTAAGGATTGTAGTTGGCTCCAATCTGTATATTTTCCAGGATGCATGTCTTGATAGAAATATCAATGAGCAATGTTTTTGAAAGATTTCCCATGTTTCTTTCCGAGTCCAAAGTTTGGATAGTCATGTAAGGTTAGGAAACAATTTCTAGTGTGTCAAATGATAGGATTTGAAGAGGCATTGTGTCCAAATTAGATATCAAAACACGATGGTGAGAGTCCTTCCAAGGTCACTCTTCTAAACTCATGATCTCTTTAATAGCTTCAATCGAAGGTAGGACCTGATTGAGGAGATCAAAAAAAGGAGCAGTTATGGGAGGGAAGGTGGTACCGTTGGTCGTGACCAAAGTGAATAGAGATTCAAATGCAAATTGAATGGATTGGTAGGCCAATTCAGCTGGGGATAGCAACATTTTTTCTCCATAAGCATCAATGTCTAAAGGGGTCATGACGATCCAAGGATCGGTCGATTCATGAGGAATGGATGAAACCATAGAGACCATCTGTGGAACCACGGGTAGCAAAAGAGGGAAACAACCCATCAGGGAAGAGCCCTTCAATAGACCAGTACCGATACTCACGTAAGAGTCAGGAACACAACCTATTAAGGGTACAGAGCAGCTCGGTAACGGGAAGTGACCTAGGGTGCAAAAGGACAACTAGTCCATTGTGACTATCTTTCCATCTAAAGGAAATAGGATGATATGGAAGACCGAAGACACAATGGCATTCATGGCATAAGTCCAATTGTAGCCCAAAAGTAGATTATAGTTGAGTTTATGATCCATGACTTCGATATCCACTATTACCATTTCCCCCCTCAAGATGATGGAATAGCTAGTTAGGTAACCTTTTGGGATGAAAGTGTGGCCGTCGCAAGATTTAAGGGAATTCGACGATGGGGATAGGGTTGGAGAACCCAAAACGAGCCAACATGAAGCCGACATTACGTAGTAGAAGCACCTTCGTCAATGACAGTTCTATGGTGCAAGTTGGTGAGAAAGGGGAGGTTTACACTTTTCCATGTCAAATACCACCAATGGATGAAAACAAAGCTTTCCTTTGTTCTGGACATGTTTGTAATACTTCGAGCACCAACATAGTCGATGATGCTTGCACCAAGTCTTCTACAATAGTGTAGTTTTGGTCAGTATGTGCATATGTATTGTGTGTTGGGCATTGAAGTGCCCCTTTAGGGGGCGAGTTACAAGGTCATCAACTGGCCCTTCGATATGAAGATTGTTAGGTGGCAGTGGGTTTTGAATTGAGGAGGGTTCCTTTGCATGAGCAATAGGAGCTCCGTAAGATTTGGCTCTAGTTTGTAGATCTACCATTTCAAAGGTGTAAATAGTAGAGGGTCCTTCACCAACTGAAGGATGTTGCAAACCACCATTGCCCCCTTGCGGGGGTTGGGGTTGGTTTGCAATAGGGTGTTGCTACTGCTAAGAAGGGAAATGATTATTCAGGACAACAGGGGTCCTGCTAGTATCTTTTCTAGCCATGAAATATGTGCATTCTTGAAGATGCAAGCAATGATAGGTCATGTGGTATTTGGCACAGATTTTGCAAGGGAATCTGGCATGTTCATCCTTTCCATCGTCAGGGGGTGCAACAACCTTTTGCTTTGGGTTTTGCTTCTTTGTTGACTACTCTTTAGAAGGAGTAGCCTTTTTCTTATTCTTCTTGTTCTTACCACCGGGTTTTTGCATAGACTGCATAG
>APFE030789076.1:0-16176 GCA_000404065.3 Pinus taeda
TTTTCGTAATTGTCCTTGTTCAATCCTCCATTTTTCATAGATTATGTATGTTTTTTTAGTATGTTTATGTTATTTGAACAAATAAGGGTGGTCACTCTACCTAGGAGGCTAATACGTGGTTATTTCAGGTTTTTTGGACACATTTTGAAGCAAAACCAAGCAATTATGGGCCAGGTGACAGCCAAGCTTGAGGTGAGGATTCGTAGGGGGTTTGTCTCTAGCATTAAATGGTCCTTCCTCGAAATCTCCACCCTCAACTCTGAGATCACAGGCCACCAAAACGAATCCTAAAAGTAGCCAAGGAGATTTGGGAAGAGTGACTGTTTACTAGCAGTTGGGACAGCCGAGTCCCTTGAATTTAGGAGGCCTGCTAGGCCCCTCGTAGTGTATAAATAAGAAGGCCTCAGCCTTCATAGTTTACTTTTGGAACTGTTGTATTTTTGCACTATAGTGCTGTCATTTTCAGCTCGTTTTTTGGTAGCCACTGTGGTATAACTTTCTCGTGATGACTGTTTTTTGATAATGAAAAGCAGTTCTATTTGGCATCAGCTCTGAGTTCTTTATAGGAGCCATAGCTCTTGGGGTTGGGCCAAACCTGAGATCCAAGGCCTCCTTTATGTATCGTTGTTTTTTCTTTATGTATTTGCAAAATCATTTCTGTTAGGTAGATTAAATCGTGCTGATTAACTAGGTCACTGTTGATGGTTAGAAAGGATTTTGATGTTCAGATTGAGTTGGTAGGTTATTAACATGGAAAAAGCTTCAGAAAAAGGCCAACGAGCACCTTTTATTTCACCTCTCCCTCATAGGATCAGGGGATGGGATTAAAGTGACATTGCTACCCCCAAAAGCACTATTTTTGCTTTGCCATGCAATCACTAGTGTACGATTTTCGTTTGCAGAAGTTGGTTACATGTTCAAATATTTGAATGCTTTGTTGCATAGTTAATATACATGGTTTCCTTGCAAGTAAGGCTTCTGTTCATTCTCTTTACTGTTAGCTAGATTAGATTAGGTTGGCATAATTAGGTCTTTCATTTCTTGCAAATCTTTGTTGGTTCGGTTGGAAACACAAATTGGAGAGCACCTGTACCACTTCTCTATCCACCCAAAGTCCATCAGACCCATCTGCTCCATCCCCTAACTTGGTTTCTTGCCTCACATTTGCCATTTTGCCCACATAACCCTACCTTTTTGTGCAGCATTGCTTCAGCCCTCTTTGAACAAATCCAGCCATCTACATCTTCTCTCAACTCCATCCACCAGTCCTTGGACCACCTCAAACCCCTATCCTACCTCCATATCCACTCCTTCATCTTTCTTCATCCATCCATCCTCCAAAATCCCATTTCAGAACATCCTGTAGAAATTCTAGAACATCTTGTAGAACCCCTGCAAACTTCCTGTAGAAGCTCACGAATGAGGTTTCTTGACAGCCAAACTCTATGAAACTCTCTGGAAGGGTGTTAGGGACCCCTTAGGCCCTCTCTGAACCTTCCCGACATCTTCCAAGCATTTCCTCTTGCCGATCCACCTCTGCACAGTCAAAAACAGTGAAAGCACATGCATGATAATTCTAACAACTTATTCAAAAATACAAAAAGATGTTTTTTTTTTTAGATAGAAGTAGCTTAGACACATGTATTTTACCTTCCTAGAAGTAATGGCATCTCTTTCAGTAGCTTTCATCCTCTTGTTCGCGTCAGTAGGACTAGCTAGTAAAATTAGGGTTTGCTAGGGTTTGTGCTTTCTTTCAGCTTTCCAGTTTCCTTTCGCAAGCACATTAGCTTTCTTCGAGTTAGCTTCCATCCATCAGTTAACAATCTTCTTCTCAAAGCTCATAGAAATTGGCTTGAGCCCCTAGCGAACTTGTGCCACCTGACCAAGTGACAGCTATGGCAAGAGCTAGTATTTGTGCATACAACATCGTCGCTTCCATGTTTGTTACGAACTACCGGGTTGATAAAAGTAAAGAAGGGTGTCCCAAGAGTTGTAGCATTATTACTGCAATACTGGATCCCACCACAAGGTATGCATTGGATATGCTAAATAAATTTGATATGCTTGATTGTAATCCATCCCCTACTCCAACTGCTCATGGAGAGGTGTTATGTAGAGATGATGGTGCTGATTTAGTTGATGAGAAAACTTACAGAAGTATTGTGGGGAGCTTGATATTTCTAATGCACACAAGGCCTGATATTACATATTCAGTTTCGCTTGTTTCAAGGTATATAAAAAATCCATTTGAAATACATATGAAGGGACCCATGAGGATTTTAAGGTATGTGAAAGGCACTCTAAATTTTGGTATTCATTACTACTCTTCTCAAATGTTCAATCTTGCTGGATTTAGTGATTCGGATTAGGGAGGTAGTGTTGAAGACCATAAGTCCACATCTGGAAATTATTTCTCTTTTGGTTCTGGTTTGATTACATGGAGATCAAAAAATAAAATCCTTGTTACCCTCTCATCCATAGAAGTGGAGTATGTTGCAGTTACCTCGGAGGTACACAAATTCTTTTGCTCAGAAAATTTTTGGAAGAAATTGGAGAAAAGCACATTCACCCTACAGTGATTTATTGTGATAATGTAAGTGCCATCAAGCTAGCAAAGAATCCAGTTCATCACAACAACACAAAGCATTTTGACATAAAATATCATTTCATTAGACATTTGGTGCAGAAGAATGATATTGAATTAAAGCATATAAATAATGAGGATCATCTAGCGGATATCTTCACCAAAGCGTTGCAAAAACTCAATTTTTGGCACTATGAGATAAGATAGTAAATCTTTATTAATCATTAAGGGGGAGTCTTGAGAATAATGATTAATTAGTTATGTAAATTGCTAACAAATTAGTAAGTAGATTTTGTGTTCTCTACAAAATTAAAGCAAATTGTTAGGGTGGTCAGTGTTGGAAATTAGTTGTAGTGCCTAGGTTTGTTTTAGAGTTGATTTTAGTAATAATTTAATAATTTTACTATATAAGAATGGAGTTAATGGTTCAATTAATATATATAAGATTTACAATAGTTTTTAGTTCACTGTTTTATTTGTTTATTTTTTTTTATATGTATTTTTCTTCATTGTTATGTTGGCTTATGAGTTCGCTTAAAAAACTCATTTCATATTCTACATTTCTCTGCTTTATTTCTATTAGTATACTATTTCACCACCTATTTAGCAAGGTCTCTTAAATTCATGTTAAATTCATGTTCTACCGAGTGGAATGATTTTTTCTTCAGTAATGTGTCAATTTTCGTTTCAGGAAGGTATGCTTATTTAACATTGTTTCTCATTGTTTCTCAGTGTATTCGAATTTCTCAATTGATAGTTATAACTATCTTGCATTTAGTACATCTTTTTTTTGTTGCATTGCAAGGTTTTTCCTTTTGTTGACGCTTTCGACCCTTCTCTACGTAATATTTCTTTGGTTGTCGTTCTGTAAAAGGAATATTCACACTAGGCCAAAGCACTTAGAGTGATGGAAATATTTATATCTCTCCATAGTCTCTTAGGTCTTGGAATTGTCTAAGAATAATTTAGCTCTACTCTAGAAAGTGTCTTTCCATTTCTTCATTTTCGCATTTAATTTTAATACCTACTTAAAAAGTATTTATTCATGGTATCTCTTTTATATGCGACTTTACCTTCTTATGTCTTCGTTCCAAGTTAGTCAAAATAGTTTGGGTCTATTTTCTTTAGTAGTTGCATACAGGGATTACTTCGAATTCTACTTGTGATTTTATCAAATTTGGAATATTTACTTTTACTTTCTATTTCGACACACGTGTGATAACGGACACTTCCCTGTTCTCGAATTCCTTTCCTTTCACATCTCTATTTTTGTTATCAAGAATGGTTTTTGTCTTTCGACACCATTTCATGTCGTTGTCTTTCCCAGTGATTTCTTTGTTTCTTCAAGCGTATATTTTTTAGTAGATTCAAAACTTTTACTTCTTTTTTTCTATAGGAGTGCTAGGAACTTATGGCTTCCTTACAAGGTGAGAACCTTTTTATTTTGACCCTTTACTTGTTTCATTCCTATTTATATCTATGTCTTACATTATACTAATATTTCACCATCTCTTGTATCTGTAAGAGGTATTTCTTCTAGATTTTGGTTATAGTTGATAAAATTTCTTCGCAAGATGGGAGTTAAAGAATGAGTTTAGTAGTTTTCTTACTGGGTAGGAAAAACTTCACCCTATGGTTTCTCTTATTCCAGGATGATGTCCTTTCATGTGTAGACAGTGCCCAGAATTAAACTTCTAGTATTATCTTCTTTATTCTTTTTCCTAGATTCTATAGTTGAAGTAGTTTTTTTTGTGCTTTATAGGATTTAAACCTACATCGTACTTGATTTATAAATAATTTATTTTTAATTTATATTAATATTTATTATTATCTATATATTATATTATATATAATTTTGTATATGAATAATCTCTAACAGTTTTAGTTTTTCTCTTCTTTATATTTTGATGAAAAAAATTCATGCAGGCAATCTCCCTTTCATTTGCAAACTTTCCATCGTGGACCTCTGGGTTATGACCCCGCGATTCTATCAAAAGCGTATAATTTCCACTTTTGCCTTAAAAAATGGGACAACACAAATTATCCGAATACACTGGAAACCCGGAATCGAATGCTGATTCCACTTGGCATATGAAGATCCGACTTCAAAAGAACTAAATCCATGTCCATAAACCCTTGGGTCCATTTCTTCACCCAAAATCTATCAGTTTCATTCTCCGTCGTCCATTGCACTCTATCAAATGGCTCATGCTTCATCACATTCTCGCTCATCACAATATCGCAAATCTAGCTCATCACGCAGTGTTCCTTTACTTGTTAACATTGCGATGCGATATTTATCGGGGCACTTCATATCCCATATCGCATTTCACAACTCCTCCAGCCAGGGTCACTTCACTTATGACTGATGTGATGCGAGATCCATCCAATGGTTAGTATTCATCATTGATCTGACGGTCACTATGAGATCACACAACAATATTTCCGATGTTACCGCCTCCTAGAGCTAATGGGATTTTAGGTTGCGATTTATCATTTTTCGGGTCTGGCTTTTTCCATGTGCCTCTTTCCTTTGGACGGATCCAATGGGAATATTAAACTGAGATTTAATTAATATCGGGTCGGGCTTTTGAACTAACTTGTGTGCATCTTCTAACCCGATATCCATCGATCTCACCCATCTGTAGATCTAATGATCCAGATCAGTTCTCATCTTTGCCTCTCCTTCCACGAGTTATCATCAATACTCATCATCAATCTATAAGATCCGATGGCTCCTATACATTACTCTATCTATTCCTTCTTTGACTTGACCTCATTCGTTATTGATGGAATTTGTGTTAAAACATAGTTCCACACATGACACTCATATAACAATAATTCGATTAACATTTGATCGCTATCAATCCTTCTATTGATCGATAGTTGATCAACACTCCAACAACATATAATAACTCAAAAAGGCATAACTACCTAAATACATGAATTTCACACAACTCACAAATATTTTCATTATATATATACAGACTTCTATTATAACCTAAGGCATTTCATCCTTAGTCACGCTTCCCCCTCTCGACTATATTGAATCTACACTGTGTTACACAAATTTCTATCTATTGCTCTATATCTCACCTCCTTACAGATGCTCTATTTTTATAAGAGATTACAATAGTCGTGGATCATTTAAGACACATGATTTCCTCCTACAATCACTCAACAAACCCTTAATATCCCAATATGCATACATATGGCACATTAAATTACATTAAATAAGTCTTTTAGAGACTTTATCCATTCCATCATTTTGTTCGGTTTAACATAATTTGTCCCTTGTTTTTCTCATTTATCCATGTCTCCTCCTTTCTTCGATTTGGATTTCTCCTTTAATGAAAGTGCTTGGATTCTCCTGCATCACACTCCCAAGGCACAAAATTTTTATGACATCCTAGTCATATTCTTCTCCTTAATCCCATAACAATTCTACCCACTTCCTCAATGGAACTACTTTGATGATCTTTTGTGAGCTGCAACCAAACCTTTGGAGTAACAATCTTCTCTTCTACATGATACCTCACCAAGCTTTCTCCTCTAAGCTTAGTCTTTCGACATCCTTCTAGTTCTCTCCTTTGTGCACCATTTGAGCACTCCATGCTCTAGGCTGTTGCAAGTTTCCTTACCTTCTTATATCGTTACCTACATAACAGCATAAAGATCCCAAACTCACCAATCTTCACATAACTGTACCTCCTCCTTTCGTTTAAAATGACACAGTGGTTTAATTGAACAAAAATTGATTAACAATCACAATTGAACAGCGACTGAACAACGCCAATTAAACATCATGATTGAACAACAATTGCTAATTTAGCATCAATTGAATAGTAATTGCCAATTGTACATCAATCGAACAAAAATCAGAAATTAGATAGCCATTGAACAACAATCACCAATTGAAAAACACTGATCGAACAACATTGATTGACTTTCCCTTTTTGCACACAAAATCTTCTTTCTGCTTGCACTCCTTCTACACGAAATCTCTTTTATGCAGGAAAACCTTTCCTTGCTCTGATACCACTTAATGAAAAATAAATTCATGGAGGCAATCTCCCTTTCATTTGCAAACTTTCAATCATGGACCTGTGGGTTATGGGCCCATGATTCTATTGGAAGCACTTAATTGGCGCTTTTGCCTTAAAACTGAGACAACACAGATTATCAGAATACACTAGAAACCAACATTCGAATGGTGATTCCACTTGGCGCATAAATACCAGACATCAAAAGAATTAAATCTGTGTCCATAAACCCTCAGGTCTATTTATTCACCCAAACTCTATCGGTTTTAGTCTACGTCATCGATTGCATTATCTAATCCAATAGTGCACGCTTCATCGCATTATTGCTCATCGCAATATCGCAAATCTAGCTCATCAGGTAGGGTTCCTTTACTTGTTAATGTTGCGATGTGGTATTTATCAGTGCACTTCGTATCGCATGTCACATTTCACAACTCCCCCAGGCAAGGGTCCCTTAAATTATGATCGATGCAATGCAAGATCCATCCAACGATCAACATTCATCAGTGATCTAAAAATCATTATGATATCGCACAATGACCTACACGAGGTTACAGCCTTATGGAGCCAATAGGATTTTAGGATGCAATTTATGATTTTTTGGGTCCGGCTTTTTCCACATGCCTATTTCCTTTAGATAGAATCTATGGGAATATTAAACTTAGATTTAATTGATATCAGCTCTAGTTTTTGAATTAACCGGCATGCTTCTTCTAACCCGATATTCGTCAATCTCACCCATCTGTAGATGTCCCAATCCAGATTAGTTCTCGCCCTCACCTTGTCTTCCACCATTGATCATCAATACTCACCGTCGATCTATAAGATCCGACGGCTCCTGTGCATTACTCTATCTATTCCTTCTTTGACTTGACCTCATTTGTTATTGATGGAATCTACGTTAAAACGTAGTTCCACACATGACACCCATATAACAATAACCCAATTAACATTTGATCGCCATCGATTCTTCCAGTGATCGATGGTCGATCAACACTCTGGCAACATAGAATAACTCAGAAAGGCATAGCTATCTAAAAACACAAATTTCACACAACTCTCAGATATTCTCATTATATATATACATAATTATATTACAACTTAAGGCATTTAAGCCTTAGTCACACTTCCCCCTCTCGACGACATTGAATCTACACTGTTACACGAATTTCTATCTAGTGCTCTATATCTCACCTCCTTACATAGACTATCTTTTTATAAAAGATTATAATAGTCGTGGATCATTTAAGATGTATGATTTCCTCCCACAATCATTCAACAGGTACCTAATCTCCTGTTATGCATACATATGGTAGATTAAATTACATTAAATAATTTTTTTGAAGACTTTATCCATTCCATCATTTAGTTCGGTTTTAACAAAATTTGTACCCTGTTTTTCTTGTTTATCCCCATCTCCTCCTTTCTCCGCTTTGGATTTCTCCTTTAATGATGAGTGCTTGGATGCTCCTTTCATGTGTAGACAGTTCCCAGAATTTAACTTCTAATATTATCTTCTTTACTTTTTTCCCTCGATTTTATAGGATGTTCAGTTACTAGAACTGAAGTAGTTTTTTTTTTTTGTGCATTAAAATATTTAAGAGTACATTGTACTTGAATTATAATTTTTTTTTTTTTCAATTTAAATAGAACGTTTTTATAAAAAAATTTATATGAATCTTGTCTCTAAGGGTTTTAGTTTTTCTTCTCTTTATATTTCATATGTTAAGAAGATTATAATCTTTGGAAAATCTATGAGCTCTAATGTATAGAATTTTTGTTTGTATTCTGATAGTCCTTTCATGGTTTTAGGAATATAGTTGATTGTTAGTTTTTTTTTTTTATAATATGATGTGACTATAGACATTCCAAACGTTATGTTAGTCCATGTGCTTTCTGGAATTGATTGTTTTGCAGGTTGAAGGACTAAAAGGAACTCCAAGAGGTTTTGGACCCTGGCTGGATCTTCCCAAACGAAGGACCCCCAGGTGCACCTCTCTTCATATAGTTTGTTTATATTAGCATCATGGTTGTGTGGAATGTGTGTTTTTCTTTGTAGATAACCTTCGATCTATTAGGGTATCAACCCAAGACCCTAGGGGAGTTTATTCCTTAACATTAGGGGTTAAAGAGCCCTTGGTTTATTGACATATATGATTGGGGTTGCAATGCCTAAATAAGTATATAACACCTGTACACAGCCATCCATGAAAGTTTCTTCGCATATTTCCCTACCAAGAAGTATGAGTGGATCACGAAGCTAGCTGATAGCCAAGGAAGGAAAAATCTCGACAGTCCTATTGTTTGGACCCCAAAGTTGGTGTGCAGTTTGGAAGCATCAGAGGAGAAGATCGTGTGCATTGTTGATCACTGCCTTGATCGATTATAGGAGGATTCATTACTGAGTCTGTGGCAGACACTTCAATTAGCTATAGTGAGGCAGAGTGATGCTTTCTCAAAGGACCATAAGGTAAGTATGTAAATTCTCTAAACACTTGCATGAAAATGCTATTGTACGAGAAGCAGATTATGCAGTTACATTGATGTTCGGGGCTACGCGATGTGGGAAAATTTACAAAAATGAAGGACGAGAGACTAGACCCTTGATTTCACCTCTACAAGGGGATTAGGAAGAGCTCACAAAGGTCTCTCTGCAAAGTGCAATTCATTTGATAAGGCACAGGATTCCATGCATACAACCTCTTCCCACGCCACCATAATGTTCACCACCATCGCTTCTATCTTCACCAATACCACCTCTGCCAACACCGCGTTTTAACATGGCCAGCTCGATAAAGTTTCATGTGTTCAAGGGATTGATAAATGAAGATCCAGATGAATTTTGGTTTGCTATAAACACCGTATGGGAAGCGTAGGGAGTTATATATAATAATATCAAGACACCGACATTGGTTAGTGCTCTGTAGGACCGTGCGCTAACCTAGTACATCAAGAACTCAAGTGATAATCCTAATGCGGGAATCATAGCTATCCAAGTTGTGCTAAGTAAAGAATTTAGGAGACTGAAGTCAGAGGCATAGTTGATCATTGCTTTTAGGGAGATCACAGTGCCACCAAGCAAGACTCCTTGCGAGCTTGATCAGATGTTGAGGTGTATGGTTTGCGAAGCTGATATGACTTTGATGGATGGACAACACCACAAATGGTTTGTAGCATCATTAACGCTACATTTCAGGAACACGATGTCACATCGGAGGTTAACAGCTCAAGCATAAGCTTTAGAAATCGCGATGAGGCTGCATGAGACCCTAATCTAGGATCCTAACTTGGGAGTTCAACAGATCCATGCACAGTTGAAAAACTTTTGCCTTGAGATGTAGAGTCTGAAACAGGAGAGGACAGTTCGACCAGAAGTGCACGAAGAGGTGTGGTGCATGAAATGAAAAGGTTAGGGTCATGACAAATACCATTGCCCAATGTTCTCGAATTACCTTGCGGGAGGAGGACCGATGTCGTTAAGACTAGAAGTACAAGAAGGATCGAGCATGGTGCCTGCTTTGTGGCACGTGATTTGTCAAAGAGGTGTAAATTATGCTACAAACAATTGACATATGTTCTATAAGTACATGCAAAATCCACAATAGTTGTTCTATAATTTCTTTAGATTGGTGTCACATGATGAGCACACATGTAGAAGTGATGAGCTAATGATGGATAAGACTCCCACCTACAGGGTTCATGCCAAAACACGACCCCTAGACCATGTTACAAGGATGGCATGAAATGGATTCCAGGGGCACAAATGAGGCCAAGGTGGAGGAGGACCTAGAAGAGGTCGCAGACAGCTAATATGCTATAATTGCAAAGGGCCAGGACATTATGCCTGCGATTGTATGAATCTAACGTGTCCATCATGTATGTATTGTACCTTGTTTTATAACAAGATGGAAGACTGTCCTACATTGATAGATAGGATACAGTACAAGGGACCGCTACCACTTCCCTTGAATCAGAACTTATAGATGATGAGTGCTGAGCCGCATGCTTATGATCCTAATGTGAATATTGTGCTTTGAAGTGGAATTACAATGGGAGATGACAAAGGCAAACAACCCGAAGAAAGTACTTGGGTTTGCAAAGCTCTAGTGAAGGAAGCACAGTTTGATTTGGAGCGCACTTGGTGCCATTTTTATGGAAGCTTAGAAGAGCTTCACTAATGCCTCCACCTCAGGAAGAAAAGACAGTTCGAAGTGTTGGCATTATGATACAAGTATGACACAAGTGTTGTCCTTGATGGCAACTCTCTCAGATTAAAGATCAATGAAGAAAGAAAGGTATACACAAGTTCACCATTGACCAAGCCGTGTATACACGTAGGGTCATTGTATACAAAGTCACATATACGAAAAGATATACATAGGTTCACTATATACCAAGTCACTTATACACGTAGGTTCACTATATACAAAGCGCGTATAATGTACACACACACTTTCACAGAAAGAAAGGTGCTTACATGTTGGAAAACTAAGTTTTGGTCTATGGTATTTGGACCATGGTATTTTGGTATTGGTCCATGGTATTTGGTTTGAGGAATTGACACTAGGTATTGGGTCCAAGGTATTGGTCCTACGTGGTTTTAGACCATGGTATTAAGAGAGGCCTAAACCTATATAAGGAGAAGAAGATCATTAGGCTAAGTGGCAAGTGTGCAAGTGATGAATATATGATGAAGTGTGAGACCTAGTATGTAGGTTATGGGTATGTGATGCTTTGCTAAGGATGCACCTATGTGGTGAATGAACGTTGATGGAATGAGATCATGAAGACTAAAATGCATTATCATTATATGGTATGATCATGAATAGTTCAGATCTGAATACTGATGCATGCATTATACTTTATATCTGATGATCTAGGTATATCTGAAGTAGAAAATTACAGTGAAGGTATAAGTAATTAGTTTCATATCTATACGATGGTTCCCTTTGGTGAAAGGGTGTATACACGCTGGTTCGACATAGCCAAGTAGCATATACATTATGAGATTTGATATTTGAGGCTTTTGTTGGTTCTAGTGATTGTTACAAAGTTCCGGGTTCTGCTCTACATGGTTTTAGTGATTCAATTGTTGACTGATTCAGATATTGATGATGCAGATATAGTTGATGGTCGTATTGTAGTCATGATTGATTTTCTATTGATGGATCTGGTCTGAAAATTTATGAAATGTGGTCCCTGGAAGAAAAGAGAAGGGTGTAGCCTTTTGTAGTTCAGAACCTACATACTAGTAAATATATCGGCTAGTACAAGAGCTAGTGGGTTGTAGCTCCCTTCTAGTAGAAGTTGGAGAATGAGAGAAGGTTGTAGCCTTCTACAGGTGGGTGCCTACATACTAGTATGATTCTACACTAGTACAAGATTGTAAACAGGTTTTTCTTATCTTAAAGAAAACACCAATAGGTGGTTTTTGTCCTGCATTGGGTTTCCAACTTATATCATGGTATTAATGTGTGCTTCTTATGTGTGATGATCTATTCTATTTTACTACACCTGGTTACTGATCGCATGGTTATTGAAGTTCTGATGCACTGATTAAAGATCAACATATAATGGATTAACTGAATCATAAGTTTAGTAGATATACACTAGTTGCATTAAACACAGTTGCGTGTACACATGGGTTACCTTAACTGAAGTAGTGTATATAAATCTGATTATGGAAATGAAAAAATTATTGTTTTTCTAATTCTAGTTGACCCCCACCTCTGAGTACTATTTCCAATACAAAGCTGGAAATGGACCCATCAATGCTCACAATGTTCCTGGAAACATGTATGAAGTTACTGTGAGACAGTACGACAGTAAAGGGTTTAGAAATTCTCACTGTAGATCACCTGGTAATGAAATATACCAAGGAAAAATACTTGATCTACTTTTACAAACAAACTTGCGGAAACTTAATCGATTTTGAGCAAGATCAAATAGAACACATATAATAGATGAAAAATAAACAATTGTTAGCCCCCTAATTTTCTCCCTTTTTTCCTTTTTTCCCTTCCTAAATCATAACTCTTTATTGTTGTTTTACCTCTCTTATACACCCTCATCTTGTGCCAGTCCAAGAACGATGACATATTTTGTATAAACATTATTTTTCATATTTTTAATTCAACTTAGCATTAACTAATCATTTATTACATATTTTTTTTCTTATAATCACTCTTTGTAACTTATTGATATCTCTAATGTTTATTTGGTAGTCAAAGTACTTACCATGACCACTGATCCTAGTGTAGGATCGGATCTTGCACCGTTGCTAGCACAAAAAACCCTTGCAGTAGATCCGAACCACCATGATCACCGCCTCATTTTGAGGAGATCCAGCCATGACAAAAAGATCAATCTAAAGGAATTCGAGCTTGAGCCACAACAGGAAGATCAATCTAAAGGCAGTCGAGCTTCAGCCACGATAGCAACATTGATCCAGAAGCAACCGAGATCGAATTTATGAAGAATGAATAGTTGGAGATTGGCTAAGGCCAGTTTTGTTAAACCATCTAATTTTGAACGCCAAAAAGCTAAATTCTGCATTTGGTTATGTAATCGGTTAAATGATCTATTTTGGCCCTTGGCCAAGGATCTATATAATGAAGAATGTAAATAGGACGAGGATAGTTTTCGATAGAAGTTTTTGTATAGAATAGAGACACAACCAAAGAGGTAGTAACAGGTTGTTGCATTTTGTTATCGCCCGAATCTGGACTGGACGATGTACTAACGCAAGTACTTGCCTTGGTGAATTAATAAAAAGGCAGCTCTGCCTCATGTTTTATAAATTTCATTTCTATATTTGCATCTGATGAATTGATTAGAGTACTAATGAAATTTTTTGCTTGAAAGGGAAACGCACTAGTTGGCTAGGGCCCAACCAACCTAGCACATTTAGCCTATTTCTTGTTTCTTGTAATTTGTGTTTACATTGTCAAGTGTGAATTAATTTCAAGCACGTGTTCCTATCTGAATGAAAGCAAATCGGTTGTGTGAAGTAGCTAAATTTCCTTTTCCTACACCTGATTTCATATTGGTTTTCCCCGCCTGGTCCAAGCAAGAGAAATAAACATGCATCAGTAAACGTTGGTGTGATATTTCTTTTTCTGTAGTTCTGTTTGGTTGGTTTTCCTCGCTTGGTCCAAGCAGGAGAAATGAACTTACACCAGTGCACGTTGATGTGATGTAGCAAGCCTTTCTAGTCTACTTGCCACAATTTTCTTTCTTTCATTAAACACTTTATGATAGGATAAATGTATATAGATTGTTTCTTTATTTTTGCACTTTTTCAAGATCAGAAACATTCATTTTTTATGTGTAATTTGATTTAGCATTATAATAGCACTTGAAGTAAATAAGCACTCATTTTAAGAATTAAATGCTAAGTGCAAGAAGCTTTCGTATGGTGCAAGAACTAGTTTCTTGCCACAAGATCTGAGTGCTTTGAACCTGGAAAAGTTCAAGCCCTTACAAGAAGTAAAACACCTTTAGTAAAGACACAATTTTTAGCTTTTGCATAAATCTTTGTTCCCACGCTAGTGCAAGCAGACTGCGATAGTGTAGGATAGATTAGTGCAAGAAGGAAATCTGTAAAGGAGTAGGTTTGAAGGGCCCATCTAATGAGACTGCTAAGTGTCTCTGCTAAAAAAATACACACACTCAGTAGTTAAATATTAGTTAGCTAGAATGATTGCCATTTATTTCTAGTTCCCTTATGCAAATGCATCTTCTTTGTTCCAGTCTTAGATTATTTTGATGGTTCAAGTTTCCTTTTTCTCTTCTTAGTTTGATTTTGCAATCTTTCCTTTAAAGAAATTAGGGATTTATATTAGAAGTATTCATACCATCTCTAGCATTTCTTGTGCTTCATGTCTAAGTTTACGGATCCCCCGGGCTGAGAAATTAAGTGTTGAGGAGTTTTCTTAAGTGTAATTCTTGCACCCAACATTTTGGCGCCGTTGTCGGGGAGGCGATTTTATTTGGTAAGAATTTTCTGATTATACATTAGAGGTAATTTTTCCTTTATTTTTGTAGTATTGTTCGGAAAATCTTCATTGAAGGAATTTTACAGGTGGTGATTAATTTATGACAACATTCTTTATTAGAAGTTGTTTTTGATTTTTCTTTCTCTTTTGAAATGGATGCCTAGAAAAGGTAAGGGTTCAAAGCCCACTAAGGGTCGAAAGAATTCTGAAAACAGTTCTCATACTGGGTCTCCTTCTGTGAGCAGGAAGCCCAATCCAATTCTAACCCATCATGCAGGAATAGTCCAGCCAGATTTTGGTGACAACAGCTCAGGTGTGGCTTAGTCTGTTGGGAGAAAAAGGGAAACAATGGAAGACCATGAACATCATGTGGAAGGGACTAGTGAAAACTATGTAAGTACGGAACAATCCACTTTTGAGTTTCCAATTGTGGACCCTGATACTGTAGCACAAATGAAGAATATTCCACCATCAGCTCTCCCTCATTTCCATGGTAAAGTTCATGAAGCTCCTGACTCTTTTTTATTCGAGTTTGATATTCTGTGTATAAGTTATGATTATTCAACTAACACTTAGAAGCTAATATTATTTCCTATTACTCTCAAGGACTCAACTCTATGCCGATTTATGGGGTTAGGAGGTAACACTATAGCATCTTGGGGTCAGATGAAGAGAGTGTTTTTCTCTAAATATGAGGAATATTTCAAAACTCGAGACACATAGGATGTGATTTTTACAATCATACAAGATGATGATGAAACTCTTGAAGATTACTTAGAAAGATTTATGTATATTTTACAGTGGTCAAAACTTAAGCTTGATTCCAGTACTATTAGAACATTGTTCTTCAGAGGACTTACTGATAATGCTAGAAATAATTTAAATATGTTAGGACAAGGTGATATTTCTCAACAAACTTTTGAACAAATTTGTGAATTATATAGGACACTTTCAAGAAATCAGTATAGATCTGATAGATGAACTCGAAATAGAAATAGAAAAACCGAATCTACTGATACTATGATTATTGGACTAGAAAATAAAATGGAAAACATGAAAATTGATATAATGAACATTGTTACCAAACAGTTGGACTCTTTAAAATTTCAGCAAAAACTCATTAAGGAACAATATTCATTATGCATTTTCTGTCCTAAATGTAGAGACAAGCATCCTCCTAAAGAGTGTCCTCTTAATTTGAAAGAAACTAGTAAGTGTGATATTTGTGAAGAAGACCATGTCACAGAAAAATGTCCCCCTATACTAGGACTTAAAGCTATATTTATAGGGGGGCATCCTAAAGCTAAATACTTGTATGCTATGGGAGGAAAAATAAATTGGCCTCAAGTAGGTGCATGTTTTGCTCCTAAATTTTCTCCACACTATTTTGGTTATAATTCAAATAAATAGCCTTATCCTATGTTAGGGTCCCACCCTAACCCCCTCATTCATGTCATGGGATCACGTCATAGTCAAGAGTCAATAAAGCCCATATTAATATTTGTAAGTGGTTAACCCGCAATTAATGAAGGGACCACAATTAGTTGCAAAT
>APFE030789076.1:18146-45078 GCA_000404065.3 Pinus taeda
GCAAGGACTATGTTACTACTATGATGAAAAATATTCCCCTGGCCATAAATGTAAGGAGCCCAAGTTTTTTCAAATTGATGCCACTGACTACAGCTCCACTGAGGAAGACCCACCTCTTGAGGAACAGGAGGCGATAGAAGAAGACAACCAAAAGGAGATTGTATCTGACGACCCAGTTATTTCTCTCAATGCGTTGGCAGGAATCTCTTCCCCTCAAACTCTCAAAATCAGGGGTTTTCTTAAACATCGCCCAGTAATAGTCTTGATTGATAGTGGAAGTACCCATAATTTCATCCATCAAAAAATCGCAGAAGCAGCACATTGTTTTGTACAGGCAGTCTCTAACTTCCAGGTCCAAATTGCAGATCGGGGCACATTGAGATGTGAAGGCTGTTGTGAAAATGTCAAACTTCAAATGGGGGATTATCAGTTGAAAACCCACATGTTTTCCATACACATGGGGGGATGCGACATTGTCCTAGGTGCTGAATGGCTCTGCACCCTTGGGCCAATCACAATGGATTTCCAGGAGTTATATATGAGTTTTAAGCAGAAAAACTCAACACATACCCTCCGTGGCCTCCAGGCGGGAGCACCCTCGGTCATCAGCTCGCATCGGATGAAAAAATTGTTAAAAAAGGGCCATCATGGAGTAATAGCACAATTTAATGCAATCCAAGTAGTCGAAACCAGATCGCTGCCAATTCATCCTGAGATGCAGCAGCTTTTAAATACCCATCGAACGGTCTTTGAAAAGCCTCATGAGCTTCCACCCTCGCGAGGGGAACATGATCATAGCATCACCTTGGTTCCAGGGGCTCAACCCCTAAATGTGTGGCCATACAGATATCCGTTCACTCAAAAGAATGAAATAGAAAAAATCATCAAGGAATTGTTGGAAGCAGGTATCATTCGTCCCAACATTAGTCCTTATTCATCCCCAGTGGTCATGGTCCTCAAGAAAGATGGGGAGTGGCAGATGTGTCCCGACTTCAAGGCCCTCAACAAGTTAACAGTCAAAGATAAATTCCCCATTCCAGTGGTTGACGATTTGCTGGAAAAACTCAATGGGGCGCAATTCTTCACCAAGTTGGATCTTCGCTCCGGCTACCACCAAATTCGCATGAAGGAAGTCGACATTCCCAAGACGGCATTCAGAACTCATGAAGGCCATTATGAGTTCCTGGTCATGCCATTTGGTCTCTGCAATGCCCCTTCTACTTTCCAGAGTCTTATGAATCACATCCTCAAACCATATCTCAGAAAATTTGTCCTGGTATTCTTCGATGACATTCTCATCTATAGTGGCACCTAGGCGGAATATCTTCAGCATGTAGATCTACTATTGCAACTGCTCCGCAAGCATAAATTATTTGTCAAGATGTCTAAGTGTGAGTTTGGCATGGAAGAAGTTGAGTATTTGGGCCAAATTGTGGGACGTGAAGGTGTCAAGGTGGACCCCAAAAAGATCCAGGCAATGCAAGAATGCAACCTAAGACTTTGAAGAGCTTGAGAGGATTTTTGGGTCTCACAGGCTATTATCATAAATTTGTCCGCAACTATGGTTGCATAGCGAAGCCCCTCACTCAACTCCTAAAGAAAAATTCCTTCTTTTGGATCGAGGAAGCACAACAGGCATTTACCGCGCTCAAAAACGCCATGTGTACCACTCCAGTCTTATCCCTACCGGACTTCACCAAATAATTTGTCATTGAATGTGATGCATTGGGAACAGGTATTGGAGCGGTCTTAATGCAGGAAGGGCGACCATTGGCCTTCACCAGCAAACAACTAAGTGGGAGGAATCTGGGCCAATCTACCTACGAGAAGGAAATGATGGCCATCTTACATGCAATAGAGACCTGGCGACCTTACTTGTTGGGACGACGTTTCCAAATCCGCACAGATCATCACAGTCTTAAATATTTTCTGGAGCAACGCCTATCTTCCCCACAACAAAACAAGTGGCTCGCCAAAATGCTGGGATATGATTATGAGATCATCTACAAGAAAGGGAAAGACAACCGAGTAGCAGATGCATTGTCGCGCCAATTTGAGGAGGAAAGTACACTGCTCGCAATTTCCCTCCCAATTCCAGACTGGATTGAAGTAGCTCGCAGGGAATGGTTTTCACATCCAGCGCTCTCTCAACTTATTTCTCAATTGCAGGTGGATCCTAATTCCAGCAAGGGCTACTCGTGGCAGAATGATATTCTTCGCTACAAGGACAGAGTCGTAATATCACCAACATCCACCCTCAAACTAGCATTTTGGCAGAATTGCACTCATCACCCATTGCAGGACATTCGGGCTTTCAAAAGACGTATGTGCACACCAGAAGATCATTCTTTTGGACCGGTATGAAACAGGACATCCTGACTTTCGTAGCAAAATGTGACGTCTGTCAACGCCACAAAGGGGAAACAGTCAACACACCAGGCACATTACAACCATTGCCCATTCCGGCGTCAATTTGGACGGAGGTCTCCATGGATTTCATTACAGGTCTTCCAAAGTCTAGGAACAAGTCAGTCATCATGGTGGTTGTGGACCGACTGTCAAAGTATGCTCATTTCTGCGCCCTACCCCAACCATTTACACCAACGTTGGTTGCCCAAACTTTCATGGATCAGATCTTCAAATTGCATGGCATGCCCACTTATATTGTGTCCGACCGCAACCCAATCTTCACCAGTAATTTTTGGCAGGAACTCTTCAGAATACAAGGCACTCAACTCAAACTCAGTACTTCATATCATCCGCAAACAGATGGTCAAACCAAAGCAATCAACAAATGTCTAGAAACCTACTTTAGGTGTTTCACTTCAGAAAAGCAACACCTTTGGGGACAGTGGTTACCTCTGGCGGAATGGTGGTATAACACCAACTATCATGACACCACCAAAATGACTCCCTATGAAGCAGTCTATGGTCAACTTCCGCCTGCCCCTACTTCTTATCTCACGGGGTGCTCCAAAGTACAAGCTGTGGATCAACTCCTACAACACCGTGCAACCATGCTCGTCCACCTGCGCGAGAATATTCATCAAGCTCAGAACCGTATGAAGCAACAGGCTGACCAACATCGCTCAGAGTGCCAATTTCAAGAAGGGGATCAGGTCTTTTTGAGGCTGCAACCCTATAAGCAAGCATCACTCAAAGACAAGGGTTGTCAAAAGCTCTCTCCAAAATTCTATGGACCATACCAAGTACTTCAGCGCATTGGAGAAGTGTCTTACAAGTTGGCTTTGCCACCTACAACAAAAATCCACCCCGTTTTCCATGTATCATGCCTCAAGAAAGTGATTGGGAACAATTGCCGAGTTCAAACCAGTCTACCGGAATTGGACGAGGAAGGGTCAATCTGGCTTCAACCGGAACAGGTTCTAGACACACGAGACAAGCACCTGCGCAGCTGCATGATTAAAGAGGTCCTCGTCAAATGGAAAGACACCTCTCCGGAAGATGCAACTTGGGAACCGACCACTATTCTTCAGCAGTTTCCGTAGCTTCAGCCTTGAGGACAAGGCTAGTCTTAAGGGGGAGGGCATGTTAGGGTCCCACCCTAACCCCCTTATTCATGTCATGGGATCACGTCATAGCCAAGAGTCAATAAAGCCCATATTAATATTTGTAAGTGGTTAACCCGCAATTAATGAAGGGACCACAATTAGTTGCAAATGGGCAGTAGTATTGGATAGATGGTATTAATAAAACCCACGGTATTGACCCGTGGTATTGCATGTATGAGTCATATATAAAGGATAGAGACTCCCTGCGAGGAGGATCGTGTCTTGTTTTGTAATCGAGCTCTGCTCTATTGGAGGTTGCCCCCTCGAAGAGGCCTGTGAACATTTCTCTCTGAGTAATAAAATCATTGCTATTTTGTGTTCTGGGTATATTTTCTTTGCATATTCTGTGTTCTGGGTATTTTTCTCGCATATTCTCGGTTCGGTATTGCTTTGCAGGTTAAGAAGCATAACATCCTAACTCTAATTAGCAGTGGCGGTATGGGAATCAATATAAGCATGGACAACCTTCTGGCAACAACGTTGGAGAGGGACAAGTCATATTCCATATTCCTACCAGCCACCCATGCCGTCATATCCATCTACGCATACACCTTGTTCAATGCCTCAACTTATGAGCAAGTCTACCCCACCATTTCTATTTACCTCCAACTTTTTGACCTCTTCAATTTCCTGCTCAACCTATGCCCAATCCTAACAATAATAAAGTAGTGAAAATGATATATGTAACAAACCCACCTTTATTTGAGTACCAGTCTATTCTAGTTGGGGTTCATGATACTCAATTAAGATTGGGAAGGACTGTAACATTAGAAAATCAAAAGAAACCTAGAGTGATTGTTGAAGAGAAAGGAGAAGGGGAAACTCTTAACCATTCTTTAAATGCTATCACTAAATAGCCCTTACCCTCTGAATCCTTGCCATCTTCTTCCAACTAGCCTCCCTTCCCAGAGAGGCTAGTAATGGGAAGAAGTGAGCCTATTTTTGAGACTAGCTTAGCATCAGAGCTTCAAAATATTTTTATTAAGATACCTTCTCTTCAAGGCATTAAAGAGATCCCTATTTATACCAATATTATTAAGGAACTTTGTCTCAAGAAACCCAGGTGGAGGATATTGGAACCCCAAACCATTCAATTTTTTGGTAGGGTAGTAGAGTTAATGACAGGATGTGTGTCTATATCTTAGGCCACGAGTAACTCCATTTTGGCAGAAAATGGATACGATTTATTTCATTAGGTAGCTATTGTTATATACAAAGAATGTGACTTCTCAGTTCATCTTCTTGATGACTGATGACATTCCAAATTCACCCAATCGCAGAGGATTAGGTGTCAACATCCCCCCCATTAATCTATAGGGATGTTGGTGAGTCAAAGCATCATTCTAAATATTTCTAGCTTTTCTCTTCAAAGCGCTTTGGTGAATATGTCTACAATTCTCTCATTTGTGGAAAAATGACGGAGATGGATTGTTTTGGCCTCAACATGATGTCGGATTAGATGTTATTTAGAATTGATGTGCTTTGTACGATCATGGAACTTTGGGTTCCTGGCCAACTTTATTGCAGAGGTGTTGTCAATCATGAGTGGAGTTGATTGTACTTGTTTTACCTGCAAATCTTCAAGAATTTTCCTGAGCCACACAATTTCTTTTGTTGCTTCAGCTGCTGCCACGTATTCTGCTTCTGTTGTGGAATCTATTGGAACTGATTGTTTGGGTGATCTCCAAGAGACAGCTCCTGATCTGAGACTCATAGCATATCCTGAAGTAGATACTCCAGTTTCTTTGTCTCCATCGAAGTTGAATCAGAGTATCCAATCAAGCTGAAGTCAGTCCACCTGTGTATACTTGATTCCAAGGTCTTGAGTTCCCTTCAAGTACCTTAGAACTCTTTTTGCAGCAGACCAATGTCCCTCACAAGGCTTTTGCATAAACCTGGAGAGGATTCCAACAACAAATGAAATGTCTGGTCTGGTAGTAGTGAGGTAGATGAGACTTCCTACAAGTTGTCTATATTTTGTTGCATCCTCAAATTCCTTTCCTTCAATAGATGTGAGCTTTAAGTTTTGTTTCATTGGATTAGTGAGAGGATTGCATTCTGTCATGCCAAACTTTTTCAACAAATCTCCAATGTATTTCATTTGAGAAAGAAATATGGACTTTGGATGTTGGGTTACTTCAATGCCAAGATAGTAATGAACATAGCCCAAATTAGTCACTTCAAAAGTTTTTCCCAATTCTTTCTTTATGGATGCAATATAGCTTTCGCTGTTACCTGTCATTAAAACATCATCTACATATACCACAAGATATACAACTGTTTTGCCAACTTTCTTGACAAATAAAGTTGCATCATCAATATTAAAATGATTGAAGTTGAGTTTCAGAATATGCTCAGTTAGTTTTTCATACCATGCTCGTGGTGCTTGTTTGAGGCCATACAAGGACTTCACAAGTTTTCATACTTTATGTTCATGTCCTTTCATAGCAAATCCTTCAGGCTGGGACATAAAACGTTCTCTTTTAGATCTCCATTCAAGAAGGCAGTTTTTACATCCATTTGATGGACTTTCCAACCGTTCTGAGCTGCTAGTGCAAAGAGTGTCCAGATGGTGGCCCAATTTGGCTGTGGGGACAAACGTTTCCCCATAATCGACCCCTTCCTTTTGTGCAAAACATTTTGCCACAAGCTTAGCTTTGTGCTTGTCAAGCGAGCCATCAACTATGTACTTGGTCTTGTAGACCCACTGTGGAGTATCAAGGAAGGTATGTTTTGATAGTTATTTTGGTATCTTTTCATTAGAACTCAAAAGACTTTTGAATAGGATATTTAGATAATGGTAAGGATTTATAACAAAACACGAGAAATTAATGAGAAACACTGACAATTGTCATTTCTATGTGCAGGAGGGAGGAGAAAAGGAAGGTGGCCATTCTAAAGGAAAAAACAAGGATGAGAAAACTGTTGTCCCTTTGACGGGAGACTGGAAGCAAACCAGATCAAAACGGATCAACCCAAGAAAGGACGCGAAGATACCAGCATGGAGCAGAAAAGGAAAGAAGTGACGCAGTATTAATGATTATGCGAATCCCTCAGGATCTTAGATCCCGAGGGATCGCTATTTTATCTATTTTCTGTATCTAGATGTCTTCGCCATAGTCCTTATAAAAGGGATAGCACTGTGGGCTACAAGGGAAGATATTTTATGTAATTTATTTTAAGAAAGATCAGGAGTATGATCTTTATGCTGTGTTGAAGACTTGAGTTCCTGTAATTTTATTGCATGCCTTAATACAGACTTGTTCACTCTGTTATCTTTGAGCCTCGATCTATCTTAAGCGGTGTACCCCTGGAGGCTAAGGGCCCGACCCTGGAGGACACTTTCTCTTGTACCATTACGCGTGGTTTCCATGTGGTTTGTTCATAGACGTAATCTGGTAATCCGCTGTGTTTCAAGAATATTTTATTACATGCTCTGTTATGATTAACTCGTCCTGTGTTCGTGAACTTTATATTGATGCTGTGTCATTTTACCAATTCTTCAAGTATTAATTAATCTCTACAGGACACTGTCACTCGATTACAGAATTCATCACGATTGTGTTTAGCATTATAACAAGTTACCTTGAAAGGTTTGTTTCACATGATTATTGAATGTTACTGTTCTTCATCGTGAGAAGCAATCGTATGCGTTTATCTAGATTAATAACAGAAGCAGATTGAGTATGTTGTTTTTCTAAGGTTTTGTTCGATAGTGCTGTTCCATCATATGTGTACATCTTTTAAGACTGAAGGATTGATGTTTTGATTGGAGTGATTAAATAGAATTATAGCTTAAGGAACTTGGTTATTGCTTATTTTGACTGTTGTTCTATTTCTGAATTGCTATTCCATTTACTTGTTGTTCCATTTATTTGTTGTTCCATTTATTTGTTGTTCCATTTATTTGCTGTTCCATTTCAATTGTTGTTCCATTTCCAGATTGCTAATTTGCTATTTCTTAAGGACAGTCTCAGGCTATAGTGAGCCCAACATCTTCTACTTGGCTCCCAGACCTCTGATCTGCTCCCATCAACTATGAAAGGGATGTGTTATTGCTACCAAGCCCTTGGCTGATGTGTTGTTATATTTAATTGCTATTGCTTTTACTTGCTGTTTCATTTATATTCATTAAGAAAGGTCTCAGGCTGTAGTGAGCCCAGCATCTTCTATTTGGCTCCTAGACCTATGATCTGTTCTCATCAGTTATGGAAAGGATGGGTTATTGTTACCGAAGCTTTGGCTGATGCAATACTTGGTGTGATTTCATCTTTCGAAGTAGTTTAGTTGTAGACTCGCGTTAATTTACTTTTATAGCTCTTAAAATAGTTGTACTACAAGAATTACTCTGGCAAGTTCTAAGCCACAGACTGAGACACTCTTTGAAATAACCAGATGATTTCGGATTGACATATTAATGTGAGGTAACTAGAGGTGAAAGAGACCCTTTTTATAGCTCTACATTTGGGCGTCATTGCCGGGGAAAGAGCGTAGCCATTTGTCTTTTTCACAGTAGTGTACGAACCTGCTAGGGAAGAATTGGGTTTTGAAAACGGAAGGTAAGAACCTACCTGCGGAGCATGTAAAAGCCCTGCTCCTTTGCCCTCTTTCTTGCAGATTTGCTGCCATCTACTTAAAACTTACTAGTTAAATTGAGTGCATGAATATGCAGAAAAAGCTAGAGAAAAATCGTAAACCATTACCAAAACCATAAAAAGCTAAGGGACCGGTGAACCTTGTTCGATCAACACACATAGATGAAATCTACAAGAAAGTCGAATCTCAGCCTTCAGTAGGACCCAGGAAAGTTACTTCCAAACACCCTACTAGTTCCCTTCAGGCCTCAGGCTCACCATCTAAAGCCTTTGTTGAGGTGCATAGTCAGAATGATGAACAGGACTTTCAAGAAATTGAAAATTCTATTCCAGAACAACTGCAGGAAGGGAATCTCAATAATCTTTATGAAGGAGAAGGGGAAACTGGGGAAACTCGGGAGCCAATATCTCCTCCTAGGATAACTCAGCCATTGAATAGCCCAGACAAGGGGAGCGCGGTAAAAATTATTATTGAAGACACCCTATTCCCTCAAACAGAAATTCCAAATAGAGGAAGTGCTATTAAAACTATTCTTGTTGCAAACATTCCTCCTCAACCTAGGAATACCCTCTTAGATATTCCAGAAGGTTATTGGCATATATTTGACCTAATGGCTCAAAATCCACCAAACACCCAGACCTCTACATTACAATACCCCATAGTGGATTCCGCAGCAAATGCTCCTATGAAAGCAATCCCCCTTCAACACATTTCTACATTTCACGGACTTACATCAGAGGACCCCGATGCCTTCTTATTCGAATTTGATGTGCTATGCAGAGGATATGATTACACCACTGACCCCCAGAAACTAAAATTGTTCCCCTCCACTTTGAAAGGGTCAGCTTTAAGATGGTTTATGGGATTAGGTGGTGGAGTTATAAATAACTGGGAACAAATGAAAGAATTTTTTCTAAAAAAATACCAAGCTTACTGTAGGTCTGGAGAACTAAAAGGTGAAATATTTTAGATGATAGCTAGACCAAATGAAACATTAGAAGAATACGTGGAACGTTTCAAGTATAATCTCCAAAGATCCCCTTATGCATCGTTGCCTTTGCCTGATAACGTGTTGAAAACAACATTAATAAGGGGCATGAAAGAACAGTGGATTGAAACATTAAACATTATGGGGAAAGGGGATATTTATCAGGAAAGTTTTGCTGACATAATTGATCTATGTATCAGGAGCTTGAGAGGCAGTACATGAATCACACCAGCAGAACATGATCGATTTGCATGAGAAAACAAAATTTCATCAGAAGGAGTAACACGTGTGGAAATTGGGAATTTATTTGAAAATTTTAAAACTGATATACTAGGAACACTTACCACACAATTGGACATTTTGCGGGCTAAGAAGAAACAAATGGAGGCATAACAGAATTTGGCAATCTTCTGCCACAGGTGCAAGAAGAAGCATAGCCATAAGGAGTGCCCACTAGATACAGTTCAGACATGCGCCATTTGCACATGGGATCACTCTATAGAAAGCTGTCCCTCACTACCTGGACTGAAAGCGGTATATAAGGAAGCAGAAGAAGAACCAGAGGTAGTATATCTACTCAACCAGCGTTGGCAGTGGCAACCGTGGCAAACTGGTATGTTTTCAGACCCAACCTCTTCTTTTCAGTATCCGCAATATAATACATGGAAAAGTCAGTTTCAACCCCCATTTCCAAACAGGTCATCACAGTCGTATCCTTCTGCAAACCTGTGGCTAAATCAGACAAGCCAATCTGGCTAGTCGAATCCTCGTTATCCCCCACCATACTGGCAAAACCACCCATACCCACCACAATGGACTCCCCCCACTTCACAAAGCTCAGCCTGGCAGTCTAACTAGCAGAGACGAACACAATAGCCAGTAGGAAATATTCCTTTCCCTCAACCTACACTGCCAGCTTTACAGCAAAACCCCCAATCTAATCTCAGACCCCAACTCCCAGCCCAGCCCAATCCCAATCCAAATAACAGACCGGTCCAAGCACTCCAAATTTTAGAAACACCAGAAGAAGGACCTGATTTGAGGGAGTGCAATGATCTGCAGCTAAGATCTGGGCGTATTATTCAAATAGAGGGAAATAAAACAACTCAGATTGAAGACCAGTTACCTAGAGAACATCTGTCACAAGAAGAGGATGTAAATAGACAATAAATTCAGAATCAAGCAACAACATCCTCTCCCCCGTTCCCAGAACGTTTAATCATACCTCGACCTATACAACAACCTAATTTCGACATTCTGGGAGAATTACAAAATTTGTACATAAAAATTCCATTCCTTCAGGCCATTCAAGACATCCCGATATACGCTAAAACTATTAAGGAATTGTGCATAAAAAGACCGACAAGGAATGTAATAGATAATCCAAGAGTTCAAGTAGTTCGTACTTTATCTGACCTATTCTCAAGAAAGGAAACACCTATCAAGTATGAAGACCCAGGAAACCCAATAGTAACTGTTCAAATTTATGGCCAAACCTTAACCAATGCCTTAGTTGATCTTGGAGCTGCAATCAATACATTGACAACTGCCAATTGCCAAAAGTTAGGTATTACATCTGCAGATCCCACTTCAACTTTGCTGGAATTGGATTATCGATCTGTGCTTAGGCCGGAAGGTATACTGCATGATGTCATGGTCTCGGTTGATTCCTGGGAATACCCAACTGATTTTCTGATAATAAATCCTAAAACCCGACTAGATGGACATCCATTGATCTTAGGAAGACCTTGGCTCACTACTGCTGATGCCTATATCGGTTGTTGGCAAGGAAACATGATCATAACCAAGGGGGTGGATATCAAGAATTTAGTATTATATCCCCCAGCGCAGCCAAGCATCACAATAGTTAAAACTAATAGGCACCCTGTATCATATCTTACTGACAACATTAGATCTCCATTAACTATACAAGAAGCAATGGAGTTCAAAGATCAAACAGAAGATGATGCCATCAACAACTTTATTACTCAAACTGAACTCACATCTCGTACCCAGTGTCATATGATAAAAGTAGAATTTGATAACGAAGTAGAGGAGGAACCTCTGAAATATGTGCATGACCATAAAATCCCTGACACTTCAGTTTCACATAGTTAAATTGTGGAAATCGAACCTGGGAAGACCTTAAACATTAACACCGACCTTACACCTGAACAAGAAACAAAACACATCCATATTTTAACAAAATATAAATATGCATTTGCATGGGATTACCCTGATATGAAAGGAGTTGATCCTCAATTGTGTACACACCACATCTTCATAGAAAATGATGCAAAACCTATTAGAAAGCCTCAGAGAAGACTAAACCCTCATCTAAAAGAAGTAGTAAAAGCTAAGCTCCAAAAACTGTTAGATGTTAACTTCATCTACCCTTTCTATGATAGTAAATGGGTCTCCCTGCTTGTGGTGGTACCGAAAAGGAATGGGAAGTGGAGAATCTGCATGGACTACAGAGAACTAAATAAGGAAATGCAGAAAGATCACTTTCCTCTCCCATTCATCGATCAAGTATTGGACACTTTGGCAGGCAAGAAATTCTTTTCTTTTCTTGATGGCTTCAGTGGGTACAACCAAATACAGATTTCCCTTGAGGATCAGGACAAAACTAATTTTACTTGTCCTTGGGGAACATTTGCCTACCGAGTTTTACCTTTTGGTTTATTTAATGCCCCTGCCACATTTCAAAGGGCTATCCTTAGCATATTTGAAGATCTAATAAATGAAGGTCTGGAAGTATATATGGATGAATTTACTCCATATGGAGAGGAGTTTGATCCAGCATTGGAAACACTAGAAAAAGTCCTGCAATGCTATATAGCTTCCAGGTTTTGTCTAAGCCATGAAAAATGCTACATGATGATGACAGAAGGACTTGTACTAGGACACTATATTTCAGGAGCAGTCATTTAGGTAGACCGAGCCAAAATCCAAATACTTTTGCTTATTCCTATTGCTACTACTCAAACAGAGGTACGTAGCTTTCTTGGATTCTCTGGTTATTACAGAAGATTTATAGAACATTATTCACGTATTGTTGCACCATTGTATGCGCTAACTGGTAATATTGATTTCCTTTGGACAGCGAAATGTGAACGTGATTTCAATGACCTGAAAAAGCTCGTATCTACAGCCCCAGTCCTTCGGGGACCAAATTGGGATCCATTCCAGATATCATTCGATGCCTCAAATATAGCCATTGGAGCGGTCCTTGGCTAGGAGGAGGATAGAAAACCATATGCAATTTATTACATTAGCAAAAATCTATCCCTTACTGAATTAAATTATACTGTCACTGAAAAGGAACTTCAAGCTATTATACATGCTATCAATAAATTCATACATTACATCACTGGATATCTCGTTATCTTGTAGACAGATCAATCTGCTATAAAATATTTAGTAAATAAGCCTGTCACAAATGGCAGAATAACCAGATGGCTGATTTTATTGCAGGAGTTTGACATTACAATCAAGGATCGACCCGACAAAGAAAACCCGGTAGCTGATTTCCTCTCAAGAATGGCAAAACCAGTCAATGAAGCAACAGTTGAAGATCAGTTTCCAGATGAGCATCTCTTTGTTGTTGCTGTTCAAACACCCTGGTATGCTAATGTCGCCAATTACCTAGCAGTAGGTAATTTACCGAAACATCTAACCCCTAATGAGCACAAACAGATTGTCCAGCGAATTACCAGATTTTCCTAGATTGGGGGCTATTTGTTTCACACAGGGGCAGACATGCAAATCAGGATATACGTTCGACAAGATGAAATTTTTGATATATTGAAAGCATGCCATGACCAACCACGTGGTCGACATTTTGCTGATCGCAAGACTACACATAAAGTATTACATACACGGTATTATTGGCCCACAATTTTTAAAGATGCAAAAAAAAATGTCCAAGCATGTGATAGTTGCTAGAGGGCAGGATGCCCTAGTCACTCAGATGAGATGCCTTTGAAACCACAGTTAGTCATCGAACCATTTGAATGATCGGCCCTTGATTTCGTGGGGCCAATCAACCCACCATCAAACCAGAAAACATATATTTTAGTGGCAACAGAATATGTCACCAAGTAGGTTGAAGCAGAAGCCTTTCCCATAGCTACAGAAGAATCTGTTATACAGTTCCTACTCCATCTATTTGTGCGCTATGGCCTCCCTAGAGAGATAATCACAGATGGAGGGCCATAGTTTGCTGGGAATAGAATAGCGGCAACACTCAACAATTATCATGTTCAACATAAAATGACCACCCCATATCACCCACAGGCAAATGGGCAAGTAGAAAGCAGCAACAAGATAATAGAAATGATTCTAACCAAAACGGTTCCATCACATGGACGCGATTGGGCTACCAGACTACCAGAAGCACTGTCGGCTTGTAGAACAATATGGAGAAGCACCACTGGCCACTCACCCTACCAGCTAATGTTCGGAAAGCAACCTATATTTCCTATAGAATTTGAAATCTAGACATTACGAACAACACAAGAAGTTGGGTTAGACTTAACCGAGGCACAAACTAATCGATTTCAACATATTAATGAGCTGGATGAAATTAGGCTCTTTGCACTTCAACACACTGCCCTGATATAGTAGCAGAGAGCTAAATGACATGATGCTCTCATCAAAAACAGAGTCTTCCATGAAGGAGACTAGGCTCTTTTATATGACTCTAGATTTCAGGACTTCCCCGGGAAACTCCAAACTCGTTGGTTGGGACCATATGAAATTCAGAAAGTACATGACAATGGTACTCTCACACTGATTACTATTGATGGTTCTGGGTATACCTTTAAGGCAAATGGCCATCGAGTCCGTCTCTATCACAAACCACTTACTCCGGAGTCCTTCTGCCAACAATTACGCCAAGATTCAGATATGGAGATCTTACGGGAGGAAGACAAGTCTCCTCCACCTGTAACTCACTAAGAAGTTTACTTTTCTTTACAATTTGTATATAACTGTTTGAATTATTTTTGTACATATTTTTTACAACGTGTTTTTATTTTTGTTGTTCCTTTTCCAAAAGGAACAACACTTTTGATTTTTGTTGTTCCTTTTCTAAAAGGACCAACACATTTGATTTTTGCTGTTCCTTTTCCAAAAGGAACAACACTTTTGATTTTTTGCTGTTCCTTTTGCTAAAAGGAACAACACTTTTGATTTTTGTTGTTTCTTTTCCAAAAGGAACAACACTTTTGATTTTTGTTGTTCCTTTTCCAAAAGGAACAACACTTTTGATTTTTGTTGTTCCTTTTCCAAAAGGAACAACACTTGTGATTTTTGCTGTTCCTTTTCCAAAAGGAACATCACTTTTGATTTTTGTTGTTCCTTTTCCAAAAGGAACAACACTTTTGATTTTTGCTGTTACTTTTCCAAAAGGAACAACACTTGTGATTTTTGTTGTTCCTTTTCTGAAAGGAACAACACTTTTGATAAAAGTGTTGTTCCTTTTCCAAAAGGAACAACACTTTTGATTTTTTCTGTTCCTTTTCCAAAAGGAACAACACTTGAGTATTTTTGTTGTTCCTTTCTCAAAAAGAACAACATTTGTGTGTTTTTGATCTCCGAAAGAAACAACACTGCTTGATTTCTGCCGGTCTTTTTCCAAAGGAACGACACTTGTTTTATTTTGCTGAACAACACCGTTGGTTTCCACTATTCCTTTCTCCAAATGAACAACTTTTGTTGTGCCCTTCCTTGAAAAAAGCACTAATCATATGATTTAAAACAGCTTGATCATTCTTAAGGATGTTGAGTGCTAATGTCTTTTCGAGTCTTTTGGAATACCGCTATCTACTTATGTGATGCAAGAAAAAACAAAATATACGGAAATCAGTATCATAAATCGCTATCTTTATAAGTAACTGCCCTGAATTGGCGAAAGGACGTAGGGAAAAGATATGCTTATTTATCATCTTTTGTTGCCATTGTTCTACTAACTTTGTTCTGATTGGTTATCTCTATCATGTTGATCCCTTTTTACCACTTTGATTATCATTCAACAATAAGATCAAAGGGTCTATACCTTCCTATTGGGATATTAAGACTTCTTCCACCATTCCTACTCTTAAGGAGTGTTGAACCACCCTTTGTGTATAAACAGGAAAGGCTCTCTATAAAAGCAAGAAAAAATAAGCAAGCAAAGCAGTTTAAAATAAAAAAATAAAAAAAATTTGTCAAATTGCAGGATAGGGAGTCTCATTACAAGCTCGCCTACCATGATCATCAGGATGGAAGCGAAGTGGCATTCCCACTAGGGCCAGCACACCTGGGAAATGGTCCAAAAGGTATATCAAAATAAATAACCCTTGGAACACGACGTCTCACCACGAGTCGGCCTGCCCACTATTCGTTCCTTCCTCGTGAATGGCACTATGACTAACTGGTTACCAAGCCTGCATAGTGGCCTATAGTTTTGACATTAGATAACATTTCCTCGCATAAATAAAGGACTATGGTTCCCGAGGTGAAATAAACAACTCTGCCAAGGTTATGGACACCTGTTGGCAGCAGAGCTCTGTTAATGGTATTAAAGACGTAACCTTTACACCAACGGGTAAGGAGATTATATCCTCTTGTTTCTTATAACGTGATGATTAATTTAATTACCCAACCATATAGCGCATGACTATCTATTACCACCAATCATTACAGAGCTAGTGACAGTGACCGCATGAGAATCGCTAATTATGGAAAATGTCTTATCCCCGAACTTCCACCAACTCACCGCAGTCGCTTACGTATTAAAAGCGATCTAACTTTCTACCTCGATTTCAGTAATATGTTGTTTTTGTGGACATGGCATATTTTCATAAGTTGTTCCATAAAGGACTCGCAGCAGAGCAGACGTTGCTCCTTTATTTGACGGTTGGGACAGCCTATCATATTGCGGGGGGGGGAGGTAACCTCATCGTTCCGCAGAACACGTGTCAGTCCGTTATTCGAGAAGATCTTGTACTCGAGCACAACACGGCTCAACGGTATGATCATTTGCCATTTTTGTTTTCTTCTACATGAGTTGTTGTTCGAAGCTATTTCCATTGCATACACCGTTGCATTTGAATTTGAACGAGAAATACGCCACCAGCTTCGCTGCATTTCAACAAACAACTGATGTTCCTTTGATAATTTGCAAGTGAAGCTATGGGAGGAAGCTGAGTCCACTGAGAACCACAAACATTAACTCTTTTAGCTGCAACCCAAAGAATCCTGAAGAGAGAAAGATGGTTGACCTATCTCAACCGCCTGAAAGAGTCTAATGAAACTGTAGCGAAGGAATTTTTATAGAACCTACAGGAACAATACTCCACAGTAAGAGGAAAGCGAATAGCGGTCACTGACGACATAATAGCAAAAGTCACAAGATTACTGACCACGAGACCAGTATGGACAATAAAGAAGGAAAGGATGCAGAAGATTGTGGAAATATTTCAGGATGAGGGCCAGAGTTTGACAGTCCAAGGAAAGGGGGTGCTACCAGCAATGCTAGGAGAACCATTGGTGGAATTGGTGAAAATTATCTAGAGCTACATTACTTGCGAGGGCAGAAAAGACGTCGTAACACCACGACATCTGAAACTCATAGCTGTCTTAAAACAAAAATGTTCAGTGAATTTACCTACATTGCTAAATTCGCTATTGCATTATGTGGCACGAAGTATGAAAAAGGCACATCACATAGAATCTGTGGTTAGCCACCACAGATTAATTTGCTTGATAATGAATCATAGTCTCACCCAGCAGCAGAGCAGCTGGGAAGAACTAATTGATATTATCAATAAAGGGATGGCCACATCTGGACACTCGGAAAAATGAAAACGAATTGATAGCACATCCCAATGTCCATAGAAACAAAAGAAGGATGCTTGGACAGAAGTGCAAGCTGAAAAACGAGCTGAAAAGAAAGTTGAGAAACAACCTGAAAAGCAACCTGAAAAACGACCCGAAAAGCGGAAGCATGACGCTGGTACATCTGAACAACCAGAAAAATGTAGAAAGTCGGCGAGGCTTGCACAGTTACAAGCAGAGCTGAAGAAACCCCGGGCTCGCACGAGCCAGGCAATAGAGATCATAGATGAGCAGTCCGTGGAGACAGATACAAAGGAAGAAAGCAATGAGGATGTAGAGTAGTCTGCAGGGACAGAGACAGAGGAAGAAAACAACAAGGAAATAGAGCAGTGTTTCGAGGCAGAAACAAAAGAGGAAGACGTCGAAGGGGAAGAACAGTCAGCAGAAACAAAAACGGAAGAAGAAGACGTCGAAGGAAAAGAGCAGTCTGCAAAGGAAGAAACAGGAGAAGAAGAAGAAAAGGAAGAGCAATCTGCAGGAAGAGAAGAAGAACAGGATGGGCAGACTGAAGAAGAAGGAGATGAGAAAAAAGAAGTTGAGTGGCCCGAGCAGGAGGAAAGAATGGGACAGCAGGGAGGAAGCCTAGTACAGCATCCGATAGGGGAAGATGAATTGGCTAACATTCTAGACAATATTGGCAAATATGGCCAACCCCTGAGTCCATCCAACCTCCAGGCCGAAGAAGAAACCCAGGAGAAAGATGCACCCAAGGGAGTGCATACAGAAGAAGTAGAAGTAGAAAATTCACCTGTTCATTATGAGAAGGTAACAAAAAATGTCAAGAAGGAACAAATCGTTCCTAGTCAAAAGGCACCAGAGGAAAGTCCGAAGGAAATAAGGGAAAAAGAGCAATTGGCAAAAGAAACAATAGAGCCAAGCAAGGTTCTTACCCCAGAATAGCCACCTCAAGAAGAAAATCAGGAAATTAGCCACAGTCCAACCCACAACAAACAAACTGATGTTCTTTCTGAGAAGTTGATGGAAATAAGGAAATTACAAAAGGAAAAGGGGACATTGTTAACATAATAATCAGGCTTTGCCAGCAGATTAGGCTTCTAAAAGCAAGGCAAAGGGGGGAAGGGACCTCAAGAAGAAAAGGGTCAGCCACACCAATAAGACCCCGTAAGAATAGGAGGCGGAGGACCAGAAGCCGTCCCACTACTCAAAACCCTGATAGAAGCCAAACTGCTGTTCCTAATGAAGCAGAAAGACAAATTTTTGTTCCAATTGAAACAGAAGAACAAACTGCTTTTCCATTTGAAAAAGAAATAGCAGTGGGCTGGAGTTCGTGTTAAAATTGAAAAAGATGATAAGATGGTTCAGACAGAGGCACCACCTTCGGGAGTAATAAGGGTTATGAATTCAAAGCAACGTAATAAGAAAGTCCAAGTAAAGCTCCCGGCCTCCACGGATGCATGGAAAAAGGACCCATAAACAAGAACCCTTCACCATCATTTGAAGTAGACCCAACAAGAAGCAGAAAAGCTCAGGGAGCAAACGGTCCCCCGTGAAAATTATGAGGAATTACAGCAGCAGTTAAGGAACGTCAACCTGTCTGAAAGCCAAGCCTTCGAAGGATGGTGAAAGGAACAAGAGAAAGTTGCCAAGATAACCCGTATATTAGATGTAGTTATTAAATAGATGGATACCTTGTGTGCTCTATACAATGATATCCTAGTATGTAGAGCCCCTGCCAAAAACTATGCCCTGTTCCTAATGGAAAGGTACTTACAATTGAAAATTAAGGCCGTTAGGGCAAGTTCTCCCATAGAAATTAACACTATAAATGATTTTATAAATTGCTGTAAGAATTATGGGGTATGTTAGCCTCCTGCTGCAGCAGGTTACTCATATTTCATGATTGACCTTTTTACAGGCCAAATATGTCATAATTTGCATGCTGCAATGCTCCATATTTGCTTAAACAGTCTCCAAGCGAAGAAGGCTACTCAGCGTTTATTTAACTGCCTTCCAAATTTTGAGAAGTATTCTTGTGTCGCCAATTTTCTGTTAAAGGGAGGTCCAAACGGCTTAATATTGGTCTCCCTAGGTTTAAATTTCCTGTTTTAGAATATAGAGAATGTAAATCTGTCCAAACAGCTTAATCTTGGCAGATTCTTATATAGGTAGAGAATCAAAGGAGCCCAACAGCTTAATCTGGGCCCTCAGATGAAATAAGGGTAGTCTGTAGATAGGAAAGCATGAAAAATAAGAATTGAAATGATGGGTTTGCAATTCTAAGTGCACCCAAACCAAAAGAAGAAAAAATGTTAGGTAAGTAGGCTGGGTAGGTAGTTTTGAAGTTGTTGAATCTTGATTGCTGACCAGTTCCAGGTTTTCAAGTGTCATCTGTACTCAGGACACAATTACCAGGAAGTTCTATGCGAGAAGCTCAAAAACAGGTATAACTAACTCCCTTTCTCCGTCTCCCCCAATCATTAACTAACCTCCCCAAAAGAGGGCAAGATCTGCTTGATACCTCTTAAGTTCCATCATTTCCATATCATTAGCTTGGGCGAAGATCTGCTTTGCTCAAAGATATTCCATATTCTCTCTATAAGGTTCTGTCCCCTCATTACAGCCTAAGTTCTCCCTAACTTAGCGCTTTCTTACCATCTCCATATTAACTACTGACATTATTATTTAACTCCCTATATTTTCCCATCCCCCTACTAAAATTATGTAAATCATCCCCTATGTAAATATCCCTCCCCTTGGTTGAAAAATAACCATAAGTACCCCTGGGAATTGCTCAGTTTACCTGAAACTTACCAAGAACCCTCATGCTGCCCCTTCAAACCAGCTTCTAAATAAAATGGACTCCTTCCAGAGTATAAACTCCCTTTTAGGTGATCGGACCCCTTCCAAAGCCTCAAAAGCCTTTCAGACCCACTTACTCACTCCTTCTGACCGAAATAAACCCCTTGCCGACTTCCTTAACACTCCGCAGACCCTAGAAAGCTAGCTCGCATCGCAAGATTGCAATATTCTCTCCATGCAAGATATGACCCATCTGTCGTCACCTGACGTGATATTGCGATATCGACGATCGGCAGTCGTAAGCGCCAAATGTCCAACTAAAATACTTTCCCGTTTCCCGCCGATGCGATATTGCGATCGCATCAGAGAAGTTCATCGCATCACCTTCAAGTATCAGCACCCCACCATGTCACTTCTGTACCAGGGACCCACCGCAGGCTGACGTCATCCGCCGTACTGCTGACGTTAGCAGCCAGAAAGCCAAAAATTCACGCAGGAAGAAAAATCACACTTCAGAGCTCCAGAACAAGAAACATAGGCAGTTTTCAATGCGTGATTAGCGCGAATCTCTAATCGCGCATAGCTACAAGAAATAGGCCGTTTCGTGGAATCATTGGGGAATCTTTTGATTCCTTCGCCTGTTTTGCGCTGAAAAAGCCCGAAATCGCCCGATTTTGCTAAATTAATCTGGTTTAAAGACAACAAAGGACCAGTGATGGAGATTAAAGTGTATCAGATCAAATCATTAGGGAAAAAGCGTGTCAAATAGTATCAGCAGGCAGCGGAAGCCATCAATGTAGCGGAAAAGAGTATCAGTGAAAATCTTAAGCAGCGGCCCAAAGCAGGATAACATTTAATACCTTCCAGCAAAGTCAAGGAAAGTGGGTGAAGCCACTCAAAAACCCTCAAATCATAATTATTGCACATTTAAACTCGCACCAGAACAGAACTACAGATCCTGAAGCACAGTTACTTCAGCAGCACCGCATCAAGCCTCCAAAGGCCACATTGCACGCCTTTTGATTCAGTTGCCTCTGGTGCAACCCAAAAGACTTACCTGTATTTAATTCCAGCAACACTTAGGTTTTAGAAAAGATCTTCAGCAGACCTGTTTAGGTCAATTGTAATAAATGACTTTCTGATATTTTGCTTATATATACCACCCTGAAACATGTAGTGAGGGGTTGGTTGGTTGGTTATTAAGTCGAGGAAATTGCTTAGTCTTTTTCTCGACATTTTCTTCAAGCAGAGACTCGCACTGTAACTGTGATACTTTCTATAATCAAAGACTGCTGAAAGCATGGATTTTGAAACTGCTTGATGTGTTTAATTGGCCAAGGAGTGATTACGGAATTCCTGTGCTTCTACATGATTCAATAAGTGTTTCTCAACCCTGTCAATTTTCATGTTTTTACCACCATTCTGCCATCTAAATTGCAGAAAAGAAGAATAGCTTAAGATTTGTTTAACTACACTTTAAGTTCAATTTCTGCACTTTTTTATGTTTTCATCAGAAATAGCTATGAGCATGTATACTTAAATGATCTTGTTTATGCTGTTTCTTTCACATATGAATGAGAATTTAGGAATTCTTAACTGCTCCTAGATAACGATTCATCCACTTCTCCTCTTTTTCAGTATGATGAAATGATTCTCCTTTTCCTTTCATCTCCGATGTTCATCATTCCATCCCTTCGGTAGATTGATAATTGTATCATGTGTGGCTATCTCGGTCCTTAATCCTCTTATGACCAAAAAGATGCAATAGCAAGCCTTAATCCATGACTCCATGCCCAATGGTTTGAAACTTATCACACCTTACCTTGCCTCTTTGCTTGAGATTTCTACCTTCCATCCAAACAAAAACAAAAAACCCGTGAGCCAAAAGCTAGCCTAAAATCATCAACAAAGTTGAATCATTAAGAGAGAGCCCTCTCTGATTGCAGGTGGGCTAGAACCTGCATTCCAAAGATTGGTTTGTGGTTACCTCGGCCGTATCCCTAAAAAGGAGCCTAGGGACAACCTGAGTGATAACACGGTAAAAGTACAAAGGTTATTGTGTGAATTTTACCTGCATAACCTTGTACTAGAACAAGAGACCGAGCTGAACCCTGGCCCTTTTGTTGGAGATATTTAATTAAAAGCATTCATTTCATTTGCAGTCAATCAAATTAAATGGCTTAAAGCCTACAATGCATTTCAGAGACAAGAAAATGGATTAGATCTATGGATAAGAGTTGAGCCTAGAGACCCAGAACAGTTATGGAGAAGTCATAGAAATCTCATGAGGACTCTGGGGGTGATTGAAGCATTAGGAACCATGCATGAAGCAATCATTTGGCAAGGGTTTGAATTCTTTGCTTCTATTAAATACCCTGCCATTGAAGAAACTAAATTTCGATATCGAGTATCTAATCTGAACATTCAACTCAGAGAGCCATTTAAGTATGAAAATTTTAAGCTTGCTGCTAACCGATTCCCCCTCTATGGCGAACTTGTTTTGAGGGTAGGACCATCCTGGTTAGGATATAGGTTCCAGAGTCCAATCATTTGGCATCCTGCACCCGGATACCAAGCCCTGTATGAGATGCCCGAGGGCCAGACAAGCCATTTCTTTGATCATCTAATTTCGCATCATGGATGTAGGCCCCCACACGAGATTCCATCTCCAGCCTACTCCATCACTGCTTTGCATGTCAACTACAATGTTTTCATGAGGCCATGAAAAAGGGTAAGCTGGGGGGTATGTGGAGTATCAAGGAAGGTATGTTTCGATGGTTGTTTTAGTATCTTTTCATTAGAACTTAAAAGCCTTTTGCATTAGAAATTTAGATAATGATGATGATTTAGAACGAAACACGAGAGATTAATAAGAAACGCTGATAATTGTCATTCATATGTGCAGGAGGGAGGAAAAACGGAAGGTGGCCATTCCAAAGGAAAAGACAAGGATGAGCTAACTGCTGTCCCTTTGACGGGAGACCGCAAGCAAATCAGATCAAAACGGATCAACCCAGGGAAGGAAGCAGAGATACCAGCACGGAGCAGAAAAGGAAAGAAGTGATGCAAGATTAACAATTCTATTTTCTGTATCTAGATATCTCCGCCATCTTCCTTATATAAGGGATAGTACTGTTGGCTAGCGGAGGGGACTGTTTTATAATTTCTTTTAAGGGGAGGACTGTTTATGTAATTTCTTTTAAGGAAGATCAGGACTATGATCTTTATGTTCTATTGAAGACTTGAGTTCTTGTAATTTTATTTCATGCCTTAATACAAACTTGGTTACTCTTTTATCTTCGAGCCTGGATCAATCTTAAGCGGTGTACCCCTCGAGGCTAAGGGCTTGGCCCTGGAGGACACTTGCTCTTGTACCATTACGCGTGGTTTCTGTGCGGTTTGTTCATAGGCGTAATCTGGTAATCTGTTGTGTTTTATGAACGTTATATTCCATGCTCTGTTATGTTTAACTTGTTTAATGTTCCTGCAAACTAAAGTCTTATATTGATGTTGTATCATGTTACCAATCCATTAAGTGTTGATTAATCTCTACAAGATATTGTCACTCCATTACAGAGTTCATTGCGATTGTGCTTTAGCATTATAACAGTTATCTTGAACAGTCTAATTTCATATGGTTATTGAATGTTACTGTTTTCATCTTGAGATGCAATCGTATGCGTTTATTCAGATCAATAACAGAAGCAGATTAAGCATGATGTGTTTCTAGAAGTTGTCATCGGTAGTGTTGTTCCATAGTATGTGTACATCTTTTAAGACTGAAGGATTGATGTTTTGATTCGAGTGATTAAATAGAGTTACAACTTGATGAACTTGGTTACTGCTTATTTCAACTGTTGTTCCATTTCTGAATTGCTGTTCCATTTATTTGCTGTTCCATTTATTTGCTGTTCCATTTTAATTGCTATTCCACCTCAATTGCTGCTCCATTTCCAGATTGCTAATTTGTTGTTTTATTTATTTGACATTTCTTAAGGACAGTCTCAGGCTGTAGTGAGCATCAACATCTGCTATTTGGCTACCAGACCTCTGATCTGCTCCCATCAGCTATGAAAGGGATGGGTTATTGCTATTGAACCCTTAGCTGATGTGCTGTTCTATTTCATTGCTATTTCCTTTACTTGCCATTTCATTTATATTCATTAAGGACGATCTCAGGCTGTAGTGAGCCCCAGCATCTGCGCCCTAGCTCCCAGACCTCGAATTTGTTCTCATCAGTTATGAAAAGGATGGGTTATTGCTACCGAACCTTTAGCTGATGCAATGCTTGGTGTGATTTAGTATTTTGAAGTAGCTAAGTTGTAGATACGCATTGATTTACTTTTGTAGCTTTTAAACAGCTATACTACAAGCATTACTCTGACAAGTGCTAAGCCTCAGACTGAGACACTCTTTAAAATAGCAAGACGATCCCGGATTGACATATTAATGTGAGGTAACTAGAGGTGAAAGAGACCCTTTTTATAGCTCTACAAACAGCATAAGTATATACTCACAACGACTGATTACTTCACTAGATGGACCGAAGCCATCCCGCTTCGGAAGGTGAACGAAGATGAGGTAATATCATTCATTGAGAAATTCATTATCAACAGGTATGGCATCCCCGACGCCCTCATATTTGATAACGCTTCTTACTTTTCATCACTGAAATTGACTGAGTTTGCTATTGATAAATCAATCCACATAAGGTATGCAATAAAATTCTACCCCGAGGGAAATTGAGTTGCAGAGTCTTCAAATAAAAACCTTATCCGCATAATCCGCAAGTCCGTCGCTGACAACCAGAGGAATTGGCACAATGACCTAACAAATGCCCTTTGGGCCAATAGGGTCACCCCTAAAGTGGCCTTCGGAAACTCCCCATACTTCCTTGTCTATGGACAGGAAGTCATCTTGCCTCCAAACATTACTCTTCCCTCCTTACAGCTCTCCCAAGCTTCAGGAGGAACCCCTTCAGCCTTGCTTCAAGAAAGGATCAACCAACTAATGAGGCTGGAGGAATTGAGAGATGGAGCCAGAATTAAATTCAAAAATCACCAAATGATTGTAAAAAAATAGTTTGACCATCATCTGGTAGGAGATAAAGATTTCCAAGTAGGGGAGCTAGTCTTGAAATGGGACAAGCTGAGTGAGCCAAAAGACAAACACGTGAAATTCCAACACCTATGGCTGAGCCCATTTCAAGTCGTTGAAAAAATTGGTCAAGTTACTTACAGGTTGAAAACGTTACAGGGAGAGACTGAAAAGCTCCCTGTTAATGGCAAACATTTGAAGAGATACTTCCAGTAGCCATCGCATGGTGGTTACCTCCTGAGTAGGTTAGAGTTCATTTTATTCTGCTATCAGTTTAGTTGTATTTCTATCTTTTCCTTTTGTTTTTTGCAAAAGTCTATTTTCCTGCTGTTTTGAATCACAGTCCTTTTTAGCGAGCTGATTTTGGTCCTCTAGTCTCATTCTACCTTCTAGATTTGCCCTCATTCACCACTTTCGGCCTATCTGTTCCTCATTAGCTTGCTGATGATTCTAATGTTCCTAAATCCATCATTACCCTGCAAATCAAACGAACTTTCTATCAGCCCATGAGAATTTGAAAATCAGCTGTAGAATTCAAACCAAGCCACTCATTGGCATCTGTTGAGAACTGGGTAAGATCTGTTGATAACTTGGATATCTGGAGCATGTAGGGGCATCTTTATAAAACAAGAATGTGTAACTACAGCTGGACTGGCATGGAGGAATGCTGCATCTTAAGTAATCCCACTTAGACTTAGCCTATACTTGCCTATAAGGTTTACAATCATTCTCCAGTGGTCCCATACACCACACTAAATTGTCCAATACCTATTATCTACAAGTAAACCTCATTTCATGGGCTAAGATCACTGTCATATACCCTGTGGCAAATCCAATTTGTGCTCTAGTCCTTGTGCTTGAAACTGGAAGGACTTATTTAAAAGAAAATGAAATGTCAAGTCCTTGTGCCAATCCGGAAGGACAGGTTGTTTAGGAAGCCGGTTAGAGTAAGGACTATTGTTGGGCTCAGAGTACCGGTTGATACAGCAAGCCCAACCTTGCTTAAGCAGTTTAAAAATATGGCATGATCCATGACTGTGCCCCATTCAATCATATGACAATATAGCACTGAAATTTTCATATAAAGTGTAGATAAACATATCTACATCAAGTTTGATGAACAATAAAGAGCTGAGGTACGCACCTAAACATGTATTGACATACCAGTGATGGCCCCAAAAGGATTTTTGAAAGTAGGAAACAAGTAAAGGGAGGTTAATAAATCCCATAACACTGCCATTGGAGAATGCCTGTCAAAATCCTATCAGTAAGTAGAAGCTATTTGTCTTTATCCCACCTGAAGCAACTGATGTTGAAGTGGAACCCATGCTTGTCCATCTATATAGTTTGCATTTCAAATTTATTTTAACACCCTGATGTTTTATTGATCTGAGGATTATTTGGAAACAGAGTTAATTGGTTCGCCTAGCGGTTCGCCATTTATTGTGGCCACAACTACCACCTTATTAAAACATGCTCCGATAGTGAATTTTGAATGGGTCCCCTAGAAGTCTGATCTTTCATCTCTCTGAATGATATGTTTCATCCCAGTGATTTTAACTCTATGAAGAGCCAAATCTTCCACTCACAAATGGTTAAAGCCCCTTAACAAGTCCCTCGCATACAACCTCACTTAAGCCCTTCATTCCTATTTTCATCGGGATTTATTTAACTCACAAAACCCCCATCGCATCATTATTCTAGTCATGGCATTTTATAGTGGAAATGCTCCAAACATGCATATATCATCCCTTTTTCGCTTATCGCACTCAACCTTGGCATAACGCATACCATAAGACATCGAACCTGATGGCACTATTAACCATACTTCATATATATGTCGGATCCGAAGCCCCGTCGCATATCGCAATTGGCCAAGGTCCAAGGTTTACATATATATATGGCGCACCACTAGCCTCCGGACCTGACGACATTACAAACCACATTATATACATTATCGAGTCCGGTTCCCCAATCGCATATCGCATATCGCCGAAGCCCGGGCCTTATACACAATGTGCGCGGCGATATGGCG
>APFE030789076.1:45323-61338 GCA_000404065.3 Pinus taeda
ATATATATATTTTGGGTCTGAAGCCCCATCGCATCTCGCAATCGGCGGAGCCCCAGGCTTGTGCATATTGCGATATGCGATATGCTGGACCTGACGATATTTATAAGCCCCGATATATAAAAGTTGAGGTCTGGCCTGAGTGATCAGGGTGGGATTTTCTTTTTCTTTTCGTGTTTTCCAAAATTTCCGATATACCAAAGGGAGCAGGTTTTTAGTGTAAAAGGCGGGCCTGTGGAGTCCCGATAGTGTAGTCGCACATCGAGGAAGTGGAAGGCATGGGTACTACGACCCACGGAGGGGCCGATACCCAATTGCGACCAAGTGAAGCCCTCGAAAACCATGCCAAGCCTATGGATTGAGCAGGAAATTAGGTGTTGCATGTGTTTTATGCGTAAACCCTTTTTAACACTTGTTCCCGTAGTTTTATAAAAGTTAATAAAGGCAGCGTTTGTGTTTTGTTTGAACATTTTTGTTATATTGTTCACAATCATGAAGCTAATGATAACTATCTCTGTAGGCGAGAAATAAAGGAAGTAGGAGTGGATTCGAAGAGTCATGTATGCAGAAGCATTGTATTTAACGGTCCGGCCTCAAGCGTTCCAGGTCGGAACCCCACGCGTTCCCTGTACATTCTGAAAGCAATGCTGTCCTGGTTTTCATCATGGAAAGGCGACACACAATCACCCTTTTTACCAACATCTGTTCACTTCCTCAAGAAATGAATCGCTCTAGCAGATATGTTTTCTACGTGTCAACGGTTACGATGACAAACCTATCTCTATATACTCGATTTGCATATCGAAAATAGTGGGGAAGATGAAGAGGTAGGGTAGACCTAGAGTCAAGGGCTTTTGCATAAGTATCACCTCCGAAGAGGAGAGGGGGTTTTGATAAGAAAAATTTTGATTTATTGTGAATAAGGAGGATTGTTTGGTCGAAGAAGGAGCCTGTAGTTTCTGATTTATTTTCCTTTTCTTGAGGTGTTTTAAAGCAGGGTGTTGTTGCTGACATGAATATAAATGTGATTTTTGTTTATGTATATTGATGGCATACTGTTCATGATTAGTCTTGTTTATTTGAATATGATTCAATTACATGGTTAACTCATGAGCGATCTCTGATTCAAAACCGTATTAAACACCAGTTTCTAGTTTATTTGTACGGAAAGGAATGTGTATTCTTATATGAGTAATCTGATTGCAATCAAGCTCTAATACAACCTTGTTCATCTGTGAACTTAGTAATTGATTTTTTTGGACTTGGAATTTATTTATGGTGTTTAATCTCTTTCGTCATGCTCCTGCAGGATAGATTAGTATAGCTAGAACTAGATTAGAGTAGTTAGAAGTAGTGTAGATAGGATTTAATACATAGAGGTTAGCTATTTTATTTTGTTAATTTAATTGAAGTCTTCCTCCCGGAAGCCATCTTTCAACTCATTTAGTAGTTTATGGGGTCCCTTAAAACCTGTTGGAACTAGTCATTCCAAACGAAAGCAGGTCTAATTGGGGCTTGAGATCGGGTTAGTTCCCTTTGTTGCTATAGCGAAATTCACCATGTCAACAGGGTTATGGCATGCTATGGATATGCTGTATGTATTTAGAATAATGGACTCTAAACTGTTGATTTTGGGTAGCATCAGATGTGCTCTAGCTCTGAATTTTTGTGGAGGGGCTAGAACACATAAGATCTCCAAGACCTAAAAAGTGTTTGGAGAAATTCCACCCATATTGTATTTTATTAAAATAATTAATATTTTTAATGGGGTTCCTAAGTCTAAACTTAGGAAAATAAAAATATTAATGAGTATTAATGACAGCATGGGTGAGAAGCTTCTAAGAGACGAGGATCAAGTCTATTTTAATCTTAGCCATTGATTAGGGACTTAATCTCGACTTTTGATTCATCAACAGGAAAATAATAAGAGAAGACTTGAGAGTCATTTGGAGACACACTGGGAAAATACTTAGTAACTAGAGGGAAATCAATTCTCAAGGAGGAGCTTGATTTCAGAGGGAGAGTTGCAGGGTGAATGAAGAGGAGGGCATCAATATCATTCAGAGACCGAGGAGGAGGTGACGAAGAGCATCAGAGGGACAACACATAGGGAAGATCAGTAAGAAAACACAACAAGGGAAGAAGTCCTCACGCAAAAGTGATGCAGTGAAGGCTGAAGGGTCTTCGAGGTGTCAGAATTTATCCAAAGCAAAGGGAAAAATTGTCTTAGGTGTTTCTCTCAGAGGTGTCTCTATATTCTATAAAATCGTTCCTTGTAAAGAGATTGTTTCTAAAGAATAATAAATAAACCCTCATCTGCTGCACCAGTTTTCCCACATTCAATTTTTCCGAGGACAATTGTCCAAAAATAACTGTGTTGATGTGATTGATTCTTGTGCTTGTATATCACTGTTATTTTCTCTATGATATTATGTGACAATTGCAATAGAATTTATTTTAATATTTACTAAAGGGTTTTGTAAATAACTTATTTAAGTAGGAGAAATAAATCAGTTACTGTTAGAAAGAATCAGAGTAGAGATCAGTGAACAGGATTAGAGAATCTGCAATGAGTCGGGAGCATGATGTTGGGGCAAAAACTCAAAAGGACTCACACAGTTCTCCCGGGAAAGAGGAAAGCACGAATAATATGGATTATGACTATTCTATGGTAGCTTCTAGACTGGAAGAAGTCGTCGCTTGCTTAGCAAGTTTTGCTTCCTCTAAGGTTTGGTATATTGATAGTGGAGCTTCTGCGCACATGAAAGGAATATGAGAATGTTTTTTGAGCTATCAAGAAGAACATATGAAATTTTAAATCACCATGGGAAATAAGTCAAAATGTACCCCCGTAGGGAGAGGTACTATAGTCTTTCAAACATAAGCAAGGGATCGGCTTCGAGCGACCAATGTGCTTCATATTCCAGGATTTGGGATAAACTTATTCTCTATATCTCAATTACAAAACAAGGGCTGTGATGTTTTCTTCATCTGGAAGAAAGTATATGTCAAACATCCGAGTTGGAAAAAGAAGGCCCAAATTGGATTCAGAAGTAACAGGTTGTATAAGTTACAGCTAGAATCTCTAATGGCACTGATAAGCAGCAGTGGGGAAAAAATTTGAATGAACTATGGCACAGGAGGATGGGACACTTGCACCATGGGGCTCTAAGAATTCTTGGAAGAATCGTCATAGGAGTTCCATAGTTGAGTACCAAACAAAATGATGTATGCAGAGGGTGCGCACTAGGCAAGTACGCCAAGGCAGCTTATTCCAAAAGTAAGAGTAGGGCTAAGAGTGTTCTGGGATTGATACACTCAGATATTTGCGGACCCATGTCCACAAAAGCTCTTATTTGTGCCGAATACTTTGTCACCTTCATTGATGACCATTCCAGGAAGACTTGGATCTACTTTCTAAAATCCATGGATGAGGTTTTTGATCGATTCAAAGAGTTTAAGGCTCTGGTTAAGAATCTGACAGGGAAGAGGATAAAAGTGTTGTGCTCAGTCAATGGTGGAGAATACATTGATAAGGAATTCACTAATTTCTGCGCAAGGGAAGGCGTTGTAAGAGAATGGATAGCTCCTTATAATCCGGAGTAGAATGGAGTAGCAGAAAGGAAGAACATGACTATTGTTGAAGCAACAAGGGTGATGCTGTATGATCAGGATATGCCCAAATTTCTATGGGAAGAAGCATGTAGCACAAAAGTGTATGTCCAGAACAAGACTCCTCACAAGGCATTAGGTAATATTACTTCAGAGAGTGTCTTCACTGATAAGAAGCTTAGGTGAGTCATTTCAGACTATTTGGGTGTTTGGCATACTGCCATATACTTGAAGAAAAGAGGAAGAAATTGGATCAAACTGTAGAAAAATGAAATCTTGTGGGATATAGAGAGAATGCTAAGGCATATAGAGTCTATCTTCGGGGAAATAGGAAGATCGTAGTTAGACGGAATGTAAAGTTCATGGAGAACAGAGCTTTCAGGAAATCCTGAGAAATGCCTTTCGAATAGCAGTCAAAGGATGATCTATTGGTCCAGCCACTTCGACCAGCAGAAACCACCACTAGTGTTTCTCCTAAAGACAAAATTCCATAGGTATCACAACAGGTGGAGTCTCAGGAAGAGGAGGAACAAATAGATCTACCCACTACCAATGGAAGAACAAGTTAGGAACTTCGACAGATACTATGGGGTGCAAAGGATTTCATTGGAGCTCCTAGGAACGAGAAAAGGGAGCGTAGACAACTAGATAGGTACCAAGCCTTGGTGGCTCAGGTTGGAGAACCCTCTAGTTTTTAGGAGTTCGATCAACAGAAAGTATGGGTAGATGCTATGGTGGAGGAATACAATTCCATAATGGTTAATGATGTCTGGGAAATGGTACCTAGGCCTCAAGACATGTCAGTTGTAGGTTCGAGATGGATCTACAAGGTCAAATTTGTTGCATATGGTAGTGTGGAAAAATACAAAGCCAGGTTCGTGGCTAAGGGGTATGCTTAGAAGGAAGGGATAGGCTACGAAGAAACCTTTGCTCTAGTATCCAGGTATACTTCTATTAGATTCGTGATATCCTTGCAGATAGGTGGGGTGGGAGATTCACCAGATGGATGTCAAGACTGCGTTCTTGAACGAGGTGATAGAAGAAGAAGTATACATTGAACAACCAGAGGGGTTTTGAGACACATGAGAAGAAATCTCATGTATGCAGGTTGAAGAAAGCCTTGTATGGGCTTAAAAAGGTGCCTAGAGCATGGTACAGTTGAATTGATGGTTACTTGCAGAAGATGGGATTCGTTAAGAGTGATGCAGATCCCAACCTCTACTATCTGATTGTAGAGAATAAGCCTCTAGTTCTAGTTTTATATGTGGATGATCGTTTTCTAACAGGTTCATCTAGGCTCATCAAAGATTGCAAGGAAAACCTAGCTACAGAATTTGACATGAAGGATTTGGGATAGATACATTATTTTTTGGGGTTGTAAGTTTGGTAGCAGAAGGATGGAATTTTCTTTGGACAAGGGAGATATGCTATAGAAATTCTGAAAAGGTTCAGAATGCAGGACTGTAGACCTATGGCTATTCCAATGATTACCAACTAGAAAAAGATTGATGCATTTGAAGATAAAGAATTCGATCCCACCTTGTATAGGTAGCCCATAGGGTCCTTGATTTATCTGGTCAATACCAGGCCATACATTTGTTACACTATCAACACCCTCAGTCAATTCATGGTGGAACCAAAGAGGGCGCATTGGGAAGCAACCAAGCATGTTCTCAGATATATACGAGGAATAGTCGAGCATGGACTAATGTACACCTGAGGCAATGACATCAGGATGAGTGGGTTCACTGACGCAGCTTGGGCTAAGTTCAGTAGATCGGAAAAGTACCACTTGGTAATGCTTCAACATTGGATCAGGAATGACCTCTTGGTGTAGTAGGAAACATAAATCCGTAGCTCTGAGCTCAACTGAAGATGAATATATGGCAACAAGCACAACATCGTGTGAAGCCATATGGCTTAGGAAGTTGCTTGTGAATTTATTCAGGAGAAGGATGGAAGCGACCAATATTTTGTGTGATAATCAGAGTTGCATCAAGATCTTTGATAATCTAGTTTTTCATGATCGGTCGAAGCACATTGACATTAGGTGTGACTTTATCAGAGGCTGTGTCCAATGAGGGGCAATACAGTTACGATACACTTCGACAGGAGAACAGGTGGCTGAGATTCTCACCAAGGCTCTAGGAAGAACAAAGTTTGTTTATTTCAGGGATAAGATGGGGATGATTGAGAATCTGTTTCAGTAGTAGAGGAGGATAGTACAGGGAGTTGTAGTGCAACAATTAGCAGTGGCAGTGCTATGGGCAGCATGATGTAGCATATTCAGAGGGAGTTGCAGTACAGATCTAGCAGTGACAGTGGCAGTGTCATGGGAAACAATATAGGTTGCAACAACGCAGTAGATGAAGGGCAACAGGCTGAGCATCAATAACGCAGAGGACCGATGTCGTGGATCAATGTGATACTTCTATTGGGAAGTATTGCTAGAGCACATACCTCGCTAAGAGGGAGTGTTGATTTTGGGTAGTATCGGATGTGCTCTAGCTTCAAAATTTTGTGGAGGAGCTAGAACACATAAGATCTCCAAGATCCAAAAATCGTTTGGAGAAATTCCACCTGGATTGTATTTTATTAAAATAATTAATATTTTTAATGGGGTTCCTAAGTCTAAACTTAGGAAAATAAAAATATTAATGAAAGCATGAGTGAGAAACTTTTAAGAGACAAGGATCAAGTCTAATTTAATCTTAGTAGTTGATTAGGGACTTAATCCCAGTCGTTGATTCATCAACAAGAAAAGTATAAGAGAAGACTTGAGAGTCATTTGGAGACACACCGGGAAAATACTCAGTAACCAGAGGGAAATCGATTCTCAAGGAGGAGTTCAATTTCAGAGGGAGAGTTGCAGGGTGAAGGAAGAGGAGGGCATCAACATCAGTCAGAGACTGAGGAGGAGGTGACACAGAGCATTAGAGAGACAAGACAGAGGGAAGATTAGAGAGACAACGTAGCAAGGGACGCAGTCCTCACACAGAAGTGACACATAGGTGACGCAGTGAAGGCTGAAGGGTCTTTGGGGTGTCAGAATTTCTCCAGAGCAAAGGGAAAAATTGTCTCAAGTGTTTCTCTCATAGGCATCTCTATATTCTATAAAACCGTTCCTTGTAAAGAGATAGTTGCTGAAGAATAATAAATAAACCCTCATCCACTGCACTGATTTTCCTCATTGGGTTTTTCCGTGGACAATTGTCCAAAAATAACTGTGTTGATGTGATTGATTCTTGTGTTTGTATATCACTGTTATTTTCTCTATGCTATTATGTGACAACTGCAGTAGAATTTATTTTGATGTTTACCGAAGGGTTTTGTAAATAACCTATTTAAGTAGGAGAAATAAATCAGTTACTACAGTATAATTTCATGTTAGAATCTTTCACGTATCTGGATACTGATTATGAAATTTGACGTGTAGTCGTCATTTATGATCATGATTGTCTTCTTATGTATGGATGTGATAAATGCCAATCTAGAATGTTATTTGCAATGGTATCTACATAGTTATTTTGAGCTCTAGGAACATGATTGAATGATATGGACTTCAAATTCACATTTGCAATGTCACCAATGGGAGGCTGATGACAAGTGGATTCGAAGTTCACTGATGTTGAGACCAAAGTGTTTTCAGAAGATGGATCTAAAGAAACACATTCACATACTCCCAAGGAGCGTGAAGTAGTCGATCACATGGATGATGACAGGTAAAGGATGGGTACAAAGTTGTCCATCGTTTCTAGATTAGGAGGGGGAATCACTATAATGGGTTGAGGAGCCTCCTACCTTGGCAATGAAATAGTGCCAAGGTCCACAGGTAGAGAAGGAGGAGGGTCACTATAAGAGACGTCCATCTCATGAAGAACTGTGAGGGCATCATGAAAATAGTATAGATGAGGACAATGATGAGAATAATGTTTCTACGTATCACAAAAAGCACCAGGGTGATTTGTGCGTAAAGACTTATTATTTTTGGATGATTCGGATAAGGTGACTTGCATATCAGGGCCATCAGGGTCTAGTTGAATTTCGTCTTTAGAACTCATGCTCTTTAGATGGGGAAGATTAGAGAAATTATTAGTGGCATGGCCATGAAGATCACACAAAGAGCATGGAGGAGTAGACTTAACTGGTTTGGATTGAGTGGTTTCCACTTGGGTTGCCTTATCTTTGCCCCCCTTTCTTTGGGCTTTGTTCCCCTCATCAGGTCTTTCCCAACAAATGTAGATTCTTATTGAGGTTATGATGGAACTAAAGCAGTGGTAGAGGTGACGGGAGCTGATTGTACTAGTGTCAAAGCGACATAAGGTTTGAGCTAGTCAAGTGGAGTGTTTATAGGAGGATTAATATACCAAACTGTGATCCCCAAAGTAAAGCTACGCAGAATCAACATAGCCATCATAGGGGTAGAGACTATTTCTAGTGGCGGGAATAAGAAAGGAATCTTGTCAAGTGGATGGTGTCTAGGGGGAACTCCCCCTGAGGCACTAGTTGAGTCTTGAGAAGCAGGTTGTTGTTGAGCTAGTTGTTGGGAAGACATACTGGGCTTTTTGGCGACTCGTGACGCTTGAAGCATGCAAACACAGGAAGTGCTAGGCTCAGTGGGAACAGGCGGTGGGCCATAATATTCTGCTAGTATATAGGAATCTTTATAGGTCCCCGGAGAGATTTCATTCAAAGAAGGCATGGAATTGTTACTCACCATTGGAAAAATGGAATTATGATGTGATGTATTAGGCTAAGGATTATAGTAAGTCAATTTGATCGATGGTGACTATCTTCCCATTGTGAGGGAAGCTCATGGTACGAAAGATAGAGGATGCAATTTCTTTCATAGCATACATGAAACTACGACCAAGCAAGAGATTATAATCGAGAGGTGAATCGATGACTTCAACATCAATCATGACCTACTTGCCGAAAATGAAGATGGGATAATTTTGGTAAAGACCAACAAGTTGTTGGGGGCAACCATCATATGCACGAAGAATGATAGTGGATGGTGAAAGGTTGGGGGAACCAAGTTGCTTACAAACATTAGCAGGCATCACACATGTGGATATGCCTTCGTCGATGATACAACATTGGACAACGACATTCTTAACGGAGACTGGTGTTTGAAAGGAAATGAAGGGAGGAAGATGAGGATGATATGATTCATCAACATCAAAGATAATCATGCTATCATCTGAAGGGTCCACAGTGCCTAAAGTAGATAGTAGATATTTTCTTTGAGATGGGCACATTTGGAGTACTTCTAGTGTTGACATGGAAACATGGTATTTTTCTAAGGCATATACTATGCTATAAGTGTGGGTGGTTCGGGAATTGGCACATTTCGACATAACGGACCTTTGGCGATCTTGGATGGAACCTCTACCTTTGGTGGAGGGATATGTAAGGTATTGTTGGGTGACAAAAGAGGCTCTATAGATATTTTCGGTTGCACATTAGTGGATGACTTCATAGGAGGTTGGTCATTTTGGCGTGACCAAGTTTGGAGGTTGACTTCTTCGAAATTCATCATAAGGATTTGGTAACGCCCATTCCTAGGTTGATGAGAAGAGGGAAATAGAGGGTTCTCGCCATCTTGGGTGGCCACATGTCCTTGTTGAGGGAAGGGATTCCTAAACACTGTAGGCTACATAGAAGGAGGAGCGGATGGAGCCATAGGTTGCTTCCTATAAGGTCCCACCTTACCAACCATCAGTATTATACTAAGGCTGACTCAAAATGCGATTTAAGTTTAAAACGTTAATGCAAGGTTATATATCTATATTTTTTTTTTGTTTGTATTGGTATTCTTTACACTACATACTAATTTCTACTAACTAGCTAACCCATGGTAATATTAAACTTCTCATTAAGGCTACCGGGTCATGGTTCCTCAAGATCCAAAACTTACAACCATAAGTCTTAAAATCACATTTAAATGATAGAGTCTCTAGTGGGATAAATAATATAAATATTTACAAACTACAATTTCCAATAAGCTAATTGTTCATTTTATTGCAATTAAGAGTGTTTAAGAGTGACTAATTTGATTTTGTTCTAGATAATATGCCTATGAATTCTTTGGTAAAACAAGGGAAGAAAAACAAGATAATTCAACTTCTAAAGGAGTGGTTTTCAATTATTATGAATTCATATGTGAGCCAACAATTACAACATTTCACCTAACCAATTTGCCTTCCATGGATTTTTAATTCAATGGAATCATCATACTTATTCTTTGAGATATTTCTAGAAACACCTTGGTTGCAAATCCTAAATTTACTTAGTCATTTTTATAGACAATTTGTAGATGTAATTAGCTACAACCATTGAAGCATTATGTCAAATAGTTTGCAAGAATGAAATGTACAGCCATTGAGGCATTTTGTCAAACACTTACAACCATAACCCTTAAGGCGATTTCACCAAAATTAACTAACATGAATCTAATATTATATAATTTCTTTTTCTTTGTCAATAATGCCAAGAAGTGAACCTAATACATAAGTAGAAATGTCATCCATCTAGATTGCTGCATATACAAAGATTAGGCACATAATGACTATAAATATTTAATAATTTTTAAAAATAGCTCGCAGCGATGTAGCTACAACTATTGGGAAATTTGAACAATGGTTAGTAGTCACAAAACAAGCTGCTAGCTATTAAACTATCAAACAAGCAGTCATAAGATTACTAGGTAAATCACAGCTAAAAAAAAAAAGCAGCAAGGCAAAACACCAGGCAGTAGCAGCAAATCTGTAAAATATAGAAGTTTACAGAACCGGGTTCTGAAACTCTGGTTTTTGAAATCAAAGTTGGGTCGACATGGCCACAAAGTATAGATACCCCCTGAAGTTGAAATAAATTGAAACAGAAACGCCCAGAAACACGATTATTTAAAACCACAACCCAAAACAAATTCATACTATCTCATTTATCCCTTTTGTCAAACATATACTCTGCAAACTTATCTACAACTGTAAAAAGAGAAGGAAAGACCAAATTTATGCGATTAGCATGTTTTCATAAAAATCATGGCAGCTTGAATGGTTCAACCATTAAGACATGATGTAAATCAACTTGCAATAAAACTGTACAAAAAAAACTTACATAAAAAAACCTACAGTTATTGAAAAATTCTTTCAACATTTAGTGTGTAGCATTTGATATACATCTAAGTTTCAGTCAACAATCAAATAAGCAAAATCATATAATGAACTACAAAAAGAAACACAATATAATGTTGTCAGATACTTGGCAGTGAATTTATACAACTCAAAAAAATGGGAGTATGCTCCAGCTCCAATATCCTTACCAACTCATTGTGAACCACCCAGTTTTCCCCCAACCATATCCAGGAAGAACTTCTCCCCCTAGAACCCCCGAGCTGCAAAATCTCACAAATAGTACCAAAAGACAACAGTGGAGACATTTGCAAGGCAAACTAAGGAAGCAAATTTTCACTTCCTCTCAATACCACTCATGGCCAACCTCAATAGCTAGAGATCTTAGGATTTCAACAATAATTTCAGATTTATTATGGAAGCAAATAGCTATTGTCCATATCTCTCCCTCTCACTATTTTCCTCAAGTCTCTTCCACTCTTGGCCTCCTCATCCCCCTAAGTGAGAGTACATGAGACTCATATATAGGAGGAGGAACCAATTCTTGTCATAAAGGAGGAATAATGTGAATGCATTGGATTCCATTTAGAGGAGTGTAACTTATGCCATTAAGGAGACGTATGCGTTAAAGAGAGCGTAAGAAGAATATTTTATGACATTTTTAATGAGTGAAAAGGAATATGCCATTCTTCGATGAGTGCATAAAATAGAGTATAATGAATTATTTAATAGGGAGAGAGAGAGAGAGAGCCATGAGAGTCATGAAGGAGATGTGTGAATTAATTGAGGAGATCAAACTAACTTTTAATTTATTTTTAATAATAAGATAATATTAATATTAATAATATTGGGGATTCAATCAAGATTGAACTATTAGGATTGATTAATGATAAGTTAATTCATTTTTCTTCAACTCCACTTGACTACCAATTTATGTAAAGTGATTTACTATTTTTGGAAAGTCGTGCTTGAGATGCTGGACGTGACTTTCTATTTTTAGAAAGTCATTCCAGAATTGCGAGAATGAAATTTTATTTGAGGAAATTCATCCATGATTGGTATTTTCATTTTGGAGAATAGGGATTCCGCACCCTTATTTCATGCGTTTCCCTGCCTTAGTAGATTGAGGACTCTGTGCCCTGATCTACTCCAAAGATATAAGATTCCACAACTTGATCTTTTTAAATATTCAGGACTCTGCACCCTAAATATACAAGACTCCACATCTTTATCTTTCTTGGATTTAGGACTCCACGCCCTAATTTCCATGCCCTCTCATCTACTGTGCTTTGAAACTTTGTGTTTATCCTTATGGTACTAATTGTGAGGTTTTACCCATCTTATGGTTCCCTGGTAAGGCCTTGTTCAAAGAACTGCACACATTACAATCTCATAGATCAAAGGAATCAAATGGATTTCATAATGAAATTAACTTAATCACATTTTACCGAGAATGATGCATGACTTCCACAACCATTTTGAAGAAATGACTTCCACAGTCATTCATAATTGAACATAATTGCTTAGTACAATATTAGACGTATATAATCACACAAATCATGTATCATCCATAAATCATAATTAGGCATCTATTCCGCATAACCATGAGAATCCATGGGTATATGTGTCTCAATCTTGGATCACCATCCATGTCATACACCTGCTTCATAAATAAGATACAAACAGAAAAACATATGTATAACATTTTACTTAAATCAAAACCATCTAATACAGATAATCAATGATGCCACATATAAGAGGAAATATAATTATATAAAAAATTGTTTCCCAATCCAGTGATCAATATGTCATACATAAACATAAAAGGAAATATAACTATGTATGTAAAACATTATTCCTCAATCAAGTGATCAACCTATCATAGATATATAACCCTTGATAGGAGTGACAAAACTATACTAGAAAAATAGGACACTACATACTCCCCCTCTTGGAGTAAACTTGGCCCGAAGTTTAACTAAACAAAAAAGGAAACTCAAGACACATAGAAGATGCATCTTCCCAAGTGGCAAAACTAGGACTGTACGGGTCCCATTGGACCTTTACTTGGTCCACCATGCGACGTCTGAGTTGTCGAGTGCGATGGTCCAAAATGCAAACTGGCTCTGCCTTAAGATTCCCTTCATCTGTTACCTATAATTGATGCCAATCTAAAATGTGAGAAGGATCATGAACATACTTACGTAGTATCGAAAAATGGAATACATCATGTATACGATGAAAAACTAGTGGTAAAGCAAGATGATATGCCATAGGTCCAACCCCTCAATGATCTCATAAGGCCCAACAAATCAAGGAGAGAGCTTAGATCCTTTCCCAAACCTAATAGAGATTTTTTGAGGTTTTACTCGAAGAAAAACAAATTCACCTTCTTTAAAACTACGATCCACTCTATGCATATCAGCATAGCTCTTCTGTCTATCTTGTGCTTCCTTTAATCTTTGCCTTATACGACACACTTGTTCTTCCATTTCTTGAAGCATTTCAGGACCTACCGAGATTCTGTCCTCTAATCTATCCCAACTTAAAGGTGTTTTGCATGGTCTTCCATACAATAACTCATAAGGTGCCATACCAAGGGAGCAGTGATAACTGTTATTGTAAGCAAACTCCACTAGAGGAAGATAATCTTCCCACTTGGATTGTTGATCCATTACGTACATTCTAAGCATGTCCTATAACACTTGATTTACTCTTTCAGTTTGGCCATCAGTCTCCGGATGATAAGCTGTACTAAAATTTAATTGTGTCTGAAGGGCTACCTGGAAACTAGTCCAAAATATTCCTATAAATATAGAGGCCCTATCTGATATGACTTTCTTAGGAAAACCACGAAGTCTAACCACCTCCTTGATAGATACTTGTGCTATTTAAGATGCTTTGTAAGTATCCCTAACAAGTATAAAATGGGCACTCTTAGTAAGTTTATCTACCACCACCAAAATGGAGTTATGCCTTTTGGTTGTTTCAGGTAATTCAACAATAAAGTCCATAGATATTTCTTCCCATTTGGACTCAGGAATGTTATGCGGCTGCAATAACCTGCTGGATGACCATGTTCTGCTTTAACTAGCTGACATTCCAAACATTTTGCCACAAAATTTTCTACATCCTTCTTCATTCCTGACCAAAAGAAAATTTGCTTTAAATCAACATACATCTTCTAGACTCCCAGGTGAGCCATATATGTTGCATGATGAACTTCTTTCAAAATGAACTCACGAAGCCCATCTTGATATGGAACTACAATCTTTTGCATGAATCTCAGCATACTGTCATCATCACAAGAATACCCTTCTACCTTGTTTTTCTTAGCCCCCTCCCTAGAAAGAGAAACTTTAACTTCCTTGCACCATTCATCTACATCTTGTGCCCTCAAGATGTGCTCCCATAAATCAATATTCAATGGAATTACTGAAAATATTCGTGGTCTTCGACTGAGTGCAATTGCTACTTTGTTCAATGTAACCTTGTTGTAAGTTATGTCAAAATCATATTCACTTAGGAGTTATGACCACCTTCTTTGCCTAGCATTCAGACCACTTTGAGTAAATATATGTTGCAAACCTCTGTGATCAGTTTTCAATTCAAATTTCTTTCCCACCGATAATGTTGCCAAAGTCGTAAGGCATGAACCATAGCTACTAGTTCTAGATCGTGGGTTGCATAGTTTTCTTCATGCGTCCTTAACTTCCTAGAGGCATATGCAATCACCCTACCATCTTGTGATAATACTACACCCAATCCATCTTTTGACACATTGGTACATACTATGAATGGTCTATCCATATCTGGAACCTTAAGTATCGGAGCTGTAGTCAAACATTGTTTGAGCTTGGAAAATGCTCGCTCACACTCATTTGTCCAATTAAATCATACTCCCTTCCTAAGCAATGAAGTGATAGGGCTGGCTATTTTTGAAAACCCCTCCACAAATCTCCGATAATATCCTGCCATACCCATGAAGCTATGCACTTCATGCACATTAGAGGGTGTTGGCCATTCTGAAATTGCATCGATCTTTGCTGAGTTAACAACAATGCCTTCACTGGAGATAATATGTCCAAGATAATGGATTTTTGATTGGAAAAAAGAACATTTGGACATTTTTGCATGAAGTTTATTTTCTCTTAAGCATTGTAACACCAATCTCAAGTGTTGCTCATGCTCTTCTGGGGACTTTGAATAGATTAGGATGTCATCAAGGAACACTTGTACAAATTTGTCTAAGTAATTCCTAATTACACCATTCATTAGACTCATAAACACTCTTGGGGCATTAGATAACCCAAAAGGAACAACCACAAACTCATAATGATCAAAACGAGTTCGAAAAATAGTTTTGGAAATATCCTCTTCTTTAACTTTGAGCTTATGATATCCAAATCGAAGATCGATCTTGAAGAATACGGTGGCTCCCTTCATTTGATCAAATAGATCATCAATGCGAGGCAAAGGATATTGATTTCTAATAGCTACTCAATTCAATTGCATGTAGTCAACATAGAGCTGAAGGGATCCATCCTTCTTCTTTACAAAGATCACTGGAGCTCCCCAAGGTGCAACACTAGGTCTAATCATACCCTTGTCCAATAACTCTTGAAGCTGCACTTGCAACTCATGAAGTTCAACAATAGACATTTGGTAGGGAGCTTTGGATATAGGTTCGGTACCAGGCTTTAACTCTATGGAGAAGTCAATCTCCCACTTTGGAGGCAAGCCAAGCAATTCCTCTGGAAATACATCAGAGAATTATGAAAGGAAAGGATATTGTTCAAAGGATGAAAGATCTCCCTCATTTAAAGTCATTACAACATACATTTGACATCGTTTCCTAATACTTCTCTTCATTTGCAAGAATGAGATAACTCTTAAAGAAACAGGTCTCCTTTCCCCATGGATAACCATAGATTGGCCCTCATCACTCAAAAAATGAAGTGTTTTGCGTCGACAACTAAGCACAACCTAGTGGGCTTCAAGCCAGTCCATCCCAATTATCACATCATAGTGACCAAGTGCATCACATAAAGATTCAAATTTGTGACACACACTCCCAAGTCTAAAGGGCACTCTTGCACTAAGCATTCAACCTTTTGAGATCACCCTGAGGCCATTTGAACCTGATCAAAATCATTTTGTTAGGATATTCCGACACATAGGAAATAGTTAAGTATAACTTGGTCTAGTGTAGAGTTAGGTAAAGTGTGTTTCTTTACTATGTACTTTTGTAACTTACAATCCGACGGTCA
>APFE030789076.1:65384-92485 GCA_000404065.3 Pinus taeda
GCTTTGAGCAGCAGCATCCAACTACACTTTGGTGTGATAATCAAAGTGCCATTCACCTTTGCAAAGATCCAGTTCAGCATCAGCGCAGCAAACACATTGAACTTCACATGCACTTCATCAGAAAGCTCATTCATGACCATGTTCTTGAAGTGCAATATTGTCAACAGATGATCAGGTTGCAGACATCTTCACAAAGGCTCTCACAGAGGCGAAGTTCACTAAACTTCGATATATGCTTGGAGTTCAGGAAGTTGTCACTAAGGGGGGATAGGCTCTAGTGCCTCCTTCCTTCTCCTATTGTGTCCTATTTGTAAATCCTTCAATCCTATCCCAAGTTGTTCTTAAGGGGGGATGTTAGGATATTCCGACACATAGGAATAGTTAAGTATAACTTGGTCTAGTATAGAGTTAGGTAAAGTGTGTTTCTTTACTATGTACTTTTGTAACTTACAATCCGACGGTCACGATATGTAGTGATCCGACGGTTCATTCTCTCCTCGGTATTACCGACACTTGATCTGTGGCGTAACACCCGATTGGTCCATGATCTCTATTTAAAGAGCATGGATGGTCATTTGTAGGTTAACTGTTCGTGAGAGAAGCTTATGTAAAATTTCATTCTTTTATTAATAAATTGCTTGAAGTGGCCGCGTTGGCTCAGGCTGTGGACTGTTTCCCTCTTTGAGGATTTTAACCACGTCAAAAATACTGGTGTATTGATCTGTGATCTGTTTGTGAGCGGCGTCCTTTGGTGTTCTGTCTGAGGAACTTACCTTGTAAATTCCTACACATTTTGCTCTATCGCCACCAATTTACATTTCAATAAAGCATTAGGAGAAATAAAACTTTTAGTTGTGCCAGGATCAATCAAAATAGTAACAACCATACCATTTAGCTTACCTGATGCTTCAAGCACTGTACGCTGATGCTCGACCTGGCGATTTTGCACAACTGCATGAATCCTATGGGCTTTGCCCATATCTCTAACAGTGGCTTGTTCCTGCTCTGATTGTGCTTTAGTCTTCTTTTCGGGGAAATCTCGCTCATAATGAGGTCCTCCACAAGTCCAACATCCATTAGTGGGAGCAGTTTTCATAAATTTGACCCTTTTATTAGATGATTCTTGAGTGCGAGGATTACTTTGTTGAAGATGTTGCTTGGGTTATTTCTTTGGTTCTTAAAAGTATGATTCTTTTGAAATCCTTGATGATGTGAACCACCTGACTTATGTCTTACATATTGTCCTCCCCTTCGAGGAGGTTTTCCATGGAATGATAGATTTGGGGTTTTATCCCCTCCTTTGTTCCCCATTAATTCTTCCTCGGCTATAATTGCTTGTTGCACTACCTCATGCAACGTAGTAGGCATCAAAATGTGCACCTTTTCCTTTATGATAGGATTCAATCCATAAAAAAACTTGTTTACCTTGAGGGCTTCAATATTTAGATGGGTATCATATCTAAGCAACTCCATGAATCGTGCTTCATATTCAAGGATTGTCTTAGTTCCTTGCTTAAGATCATGGAACTACAACAATCCAATGATCTCTATCCATGCACAGATCTTCCATCTTGAGCTTCCACAACTCAAAATTTTTTCCATTGAATTTCTTGATCTATATCTTTACACTATTATCCATCTCCTTTTACCACAATAATTGTTCCCACAGATCTCCCATTGTAACAGGATCTACCACAAGCCCAATAAAAACCCCTTAGTAGCAAATGTGTCCCCTTGAAGGTGAAACAACTTTGATAACAAATGTAGGTTTTATCCCTGTAAAAAAATTACCTGCAAATGAATTCTTAAAAATAGAAAAATATACAATGGCACAAACATTAAAAATATATATAGAAAGATTTTCCCCTAGAACCCAAACTAGGAAAACCAGATTGATTTTTCATTATATTCCTTGCAATGTTAGAATACATTATATACATGTTGAAGAATTCATAAAACTCAATCCATTAACCCTGGATTAGAACATAATCACAGGTCCCTTGAAAAAATATACAGAATACCATTGGAAAAACCATCATTCCAATAACCATCAGTAAGACTACTCAACATTTTTGGGTTTTCCCCTAAGCTTGGGTCTGCCCAACTATTATTGCGTCCTCATAAAAACAATTTCCTTGGGGGAGGGGGGGGTTGCTCCAGACCCCATTCAAGGGGGCTATCGCCCACCTACAACCCCTCACCCCACCCCCCTGGCTGCGCCCGATGCAACGTAATAGCATGTGTAGCTAGTCTTGGAAAGAATATAACATTCTCAATAGATACTACAAAAATGACAAGGGATGATGTGGCACATCCTTCTAACCAAAATGTCCACCATGGGAGTCATCCCTATCTTGAAGTTAGTGATGAAAAATATGAAAAATGTTGACAAGAGTATGTGTACATTTGCACCATATACCTTTACTCAAAGACACTACACAGTTGTCATAACAAACAGTTACTAGGTAATCCTCAGATTTTTCAATCAACCATAAGGGAAATGCTTAGAAAATGGATGTGCAACCATGGGATGCCACTTGAAAATTTTCTAGCAAATATTTGATGAAAATGAGCATATAATCAATTATGTCCATGATTTTAAATATGCTCATATACACTTCACTAAAACTGCAAAGTGACCATGGCATCTTGCTACATAAGCTCCTGTTCAATGAGTGTGATAACATGGTATAAGATAAGATAATTTTATTAATGTTTTGTTGTAGTACCCCACTCTAGTTGATCACAGATTTACATTATATTGACTTTGAAGACAATATTATGACATATAGATTATTCTTTGAGGACATCAGAGTTGATAATCTAACTCTTGTAATTTCATCTGACGAGGACTTATGATGTACTTATTTTGATTTCAGTAGACAATATTGATGATTATGGTATGTGTTGATTGATAATTTCAATGATGTTCTATCATGATTATGTATTTTGTTGACTATATTTGTGATCATATGTTATTGACACTTGTTTGAGTGTGGAAAGAGACCACCTTGGCATACATGCATGATGGGTTAGCAATTTTGGTTTGGATTGTTTGAGTAATGTTGATGCTAGAATTTAATTTGTGAATAATATATAATGTTATGATTTCTGACATGTTAGTGTTTTGCATGCATAAGTTAGGTGCTTAATTGAATGATTCACACATGGGTGATGGGGTTGTATGAAGCACATTATACTTTCATGGCAGGGGTGGGACAACATATCTAATTCCAATCTCTATCACTCACATTGTGACTTGAGATGGGAGTTGTTAATACACATTCGCTTTGAAGTTCATAATGTTGTAATGTTGTGAAGGTGGATGATGAAATTGCTCACTCACAAGGCTTTACTAAGAAGTGTGCATCAAAGAAGAGTCATTGATCCTCAACACCTTTGGTCTCACAACAAAGGATGACCTAGATGTTAATAGTGGCCTCCATTTTCATCCACATGTTCCCTTGTTTTAGTCACAAATGTCTGAAGGGAAAGTGACGTGGTGTTGATTTTCTAGTGCTAAATAGATAAGCACAATTTTTGCAACTGATAATTACTTCCAATGATATATGACATTATTTTAGCATAGTCAAAAATATCATTAAGAAATTACACTAGGAAAATTCAACAATAAATTCAATGAACCATTAAATATCATAGTAGAAAATCCATGCAGAGTAGACACCAAACTTTTTCCTTGGGGAAACCTAAACTTGAGAGAAAACTTATCAATCCTTTCTAGGAGAAATTGATTGATTCAACAAAAGTAAAATATGATGTTTTCAAGTCAAACTTGGTCAACCTAAGCAAAAAATTAACAAAAGTCAAACCTGTTTAAATAGGTCAAAATTCGGCCCTCTTGCAACTGCTCAGAAATTCGGTCAAACTAGTCAAATAATATGAAATTTAGCCCTCTTGCAATTTCCTAGTAACTTGATCAAACTAGTCAAATAGGCCAAAATTTGACCCCCCTGCAATTTCCCAATAACTCAATCAAATTTCCCAAAAAATTCTCGGTCAACCTATGGTCAAATTTCCCAGAAACATAACGAAATTCTACCTCCTGAAGCTTCCTAGAAACTTGGTCACAATCTACCTAGAAGCTTGGTCAAACTCTTCCCAAAAATACTCAATCAACATTAGTTAACGTTGGTCAAAGCTAGTCAAAACTTGTTTACTCAGAAATTCAACTCCTCAGAAATATCTAGCCTCTTCCTTAGTATGCTTCCCACATGTGAAGGAGAGAGAATAAATGTGTGATGAGTGAGTGATGAAATGAGGAGGTCAAATATATTTTATAGTTTTCTTAAGGTTCCCAAGCGGCATGTCCTTTAGCTAGGTCGCCCTGTACTTTTGGGGCCAACTTGAGAAAATTTAATTTTAATTCAAATTTTAATTCTCCCTCTTTCAATTTAGCGTACTTGTAGTTGGAGAATACCTCCTGCACTTACCCAAAAATCAACACTCCCTCTTAGCTAGGGAGGTATTCATCTTGACTTCCTCAGATGTCCACTTTGTTGAACAATTTCTCCATCCCAAGAAAATATTGAATGAGTCTTCTATGTTAATGTATCCATCCACTTCATGTTTTATTGTAGAACCATGTGGAAAGCATCCTACATCAACATCATGCAAAGGGCCTAGTTACCCACTAGCCAAATACCCTTTTCAAAGGATCTAGTCACCCACTAGCCAAATACCCTTTGGCGATATGATCGGTATCCCTTGATTAGGATAGGAAACAAAACTAGTCCTGGGTCACCAACCAAACAAGTCCTCACTTGGAAAAAGGTCAATTCTCCTTGACCAATGGTGAAACCTTGGGCCAATTTACCATTGATCCATGGCATCACATGCTACTAGAATGGTAAAATACTTACCCGATTCTTTGAAGCACTCACTCTACCCACTAGCCAAGTAACCCTTATCAATATGGTCAAAGCCTTCTAACCAAGGGAGCACTCTAGGCCTTGATGCTCTCTGGGCCATTATCCCTAACCACATTACATGGCACCCAACCAACACCCTTGACCTAGGGTGAATGTTTTCCCTAATGCTACAACATCAACACTCCCTCTCACTGAGGGATGCATCCTCAACCACTCTAAGCTTTTCCTTTAAGTATACAAACTTCATCCAAGATAGAGGCTTTGTGAGAATGTTAACAACCTGCTTATCTGTAAAAATGTGTCGAAGCCTTAATTCTCCCTTCTTTACCATGTCTCGAATGTAGTGGTACTTGATCTCAATGCACTTCAACCTATCATGTAAAATTGGATTCTCTAAAAGCTTCACACAACTTTGATTGTCACAATGTATAATGGTTGTCTCCAACACCAGATCCAATAATCCTGTGAGCAAGTTCCAAAGCCACACTACTTCACAACTCACCAAACTAGTTGCAATACACTCAACACTAAGTTGCATCAGATGGATGTGAAATTTTCTTTCCTCAACAGAGTGATTGAGGAAGAACTGTACATAGAACAACCTCTGATACCATGTTGATTTTCTTGTGCTAAATAAACAAGCACAATTTTCTACAACTAATAATTACTTCCAATGATATATGATATTAATTTAGCACAATCCAAAATATCATTAAGAAATTACACTCAAAAAATTCAATAGTAAATGCAATGAAACAATAAAGATCATAGTAAAAAACCATGCACAATAGAACCAAAATTTTTCCCTGGGAAACCCAAACTCGAGAGAAACCTATTAATCTTTTCTAGGGGAAATTGTTCAGTTCAAGAAAAGTACAATTTAATATTTTCAATTCAAACTTGGTCGACTCAAACCAAAAATGTAGCATGGGTTAAACTTGGTTAAACAGGCATAAATTCGGCCCCCCTGCAACTACTTAGAAACTCAATCAAGCTTCCCAAAAAAGTCCCAATCAACCTGTTCATTTCTAGTGCTAAATAAACAAGCGTAATTTTCTGCAACCGATAATTACTTATATGAGAAGAGAAAGCTTTCCCCACCAAAATCCCTTGATATCTTGTTGATTTATTATTAAATATTGATCCTCATATAGTAGGGAGCAAGTCCCTAGATCCACTAATCAAGGGATTTTGGTGGGGAAAGCTTTCTCTTTTCATGGGGAATGATTCCTAATCATTTGTAGAAGTATCAAGTCGAATTTTCCTCTAGGGGTGGTTGTTTCTTAGTCTTCTTATGGAGAGAACTTGTATTGTTGTAGTTCCATTATCATTTCTTGCAGGGATGTAATTGTATTGATGGAAATAATGAAGATTGGTGTCATGTTCAACTTCTAAATCTTGGCATCCTCCATAGGACTTCGAGTTTCCTTGGGCTTGGTCATCCTAGGAGCCTCATAGCCTTTTTGTATCATTTACTTTTCTTCCTTTTACTTCTTATTCATATGCATCTTTTGTTCTTGTTTTTTTTTCTATTTCCGCATTTAGTATTAATGATTTCTTGTTGTGGGATTGGGTTAAATGGTTGAAGTAAGTTATTTTGCAGGATAAAAGGCATAATTTCATCATTGGAACAACTTTGGAAGGTCATAGTAATCATTGAGCTACTTGGATTAGTTTGTTTATTCCCAAATCTAGATTTCTGGAAGTCCCTTGTGGCAAATAACAATAAATTTCTGTTATTTTTTAGAGCATGCTAACAAGCTTCAACCGAGTTGATTCCACTTCCATTAGATAAAAAAGTCATTCTTGTTAATAACAAAAATTACCCTATTTCTATTTCACTTAATTACATTAAGCATTTGATAGATTTACTAGTTCTCGAATTTCTAGATTTTAGACTAGTAATTTTCTGCTATTTTTTAGCATGGGTAAATAGAGGTCTTTTTGAGTGATTCCACTTGAAATGGAGACCTAAGACATCCTAATCAGTAAAAAAATTTGTCTCATCCAATTTGGATTTGATTTGCTTGGTCATCTAGTGAATTATATTTTCTTGTAGTAAATCTGATGTTTCCTGCAGTACTCTTCCAACGTGTATATACTTGCCCAAATTTTTTCAAGAAGCTTGGATATTGTCCCTTAAGGTTGAATCGAGACCCCTAAGCTCCAAATCAATGATTAGGGAAGACTAAATACCACTAAGGACTTGCCTCTTTACCCATGCAAAAAATTTCAACGATTTGGGTTAATGGACATATTTGTGAATTGGATAAGATAAGTTTCTTGAGTGCCACACCCAATGAACTCTGTTAATGGATATAAAATCTTTGAAATGCAATGGTTGACATTTAATTCATGACATTTACTTTATGAAATTAGAATAAGTTTCTTTCCTTGTATTTTCTTTCTTGCACTAAGTTAAGGTTTCTATTTTGAGCATTTCATTTTCTGCAATTAGTTTAGAATTTGATTTCATTACATGCACTCCATTACATCATGACAATGAACAAATGACACATTGTATGCCACACATATAGTGTCGATACTTTGTACGAACCCCGGGTTAATAATTAAAGTTGGTAGCCTTGAGAGTTGCAACAGTCTTGTTGCAATACCAAGACTCATCACTTTTTGGTTTTGTTGCTAGGGAGATGTCAAAGTATGCATTGTTTTCTTCCCTAGTTGATTCATTTCTTTTACTTTTTGCATAAACAAAAAAAATTGCATCAGGCATATTTCATTTCAAAAACAAAGAATTGTATTACATTAACATCCTTATTCAAAAAAAAAAAAAAAATACTTCTCTAACACCAACCCCCCCATTTGATCACGTGGTGCTGTAAAAGCCACATCACCATTCACTTTTGCAGGTAGAATAGAAGAGGTGACAAAGAAGGTAGGAGAAATGGATGGAGATGATGACAATGAGGAAGATCCTCTTGGATTTCCCATTCAAGCTACTGATGTCAGTGTGCATATGAGGAACATCCCTCCATCTTTCCTTTCAAACTTCTATGGTATGAAGTCAAAGGATCCGAAAATATCTCTTTGAATTTGAAATTGTTTGTAGATCTTATGGTTACTTTCTAAACACTCAAAAATTGAGATTGTTTCTGGAAACATTGAAGGATAGAACTCTTAAATGGTTCATGATTTTAGAGACTAATTCAATATGATCATGGATTGATATGCAAAATATATTTCTATAAAAATATAAAGATCATGATCTTAAGGAAGAAATCTTTAGAATGAATTAAAAAGAAGATGAGAGGCTTGAGGACCTAATAGAGAGGTTTATGTATAACGTTAAGAGGGCAAAACTACATCATTTAGGATTTGACACACTAAAAACCCTCTTATGTAGAAAAATTATGGATAAGTGGATTGATCTCCTTGATATTATGGATAGAGGTGATGTATACCAATTATCCTTTGAAGAAATTTGTGAAAGATGCAAACACATATCAAGAGGAAGGGCAAGAGTAAATAAATCAGCATCAAGATCGATAAGTCAAGCTAAACGTAGAAATTTGTTTGATGAATTTAAAACATAAATTCTTAACAATCTAACCAAAAAAGTAGAAATGTTAAGAATGCAAGATGAAAAAAAAAGAAGATGCTGGTATTTTTGTTGTCCATGCAGAATCACATGATGTTAAATATTGTCCATCATTACCAAGGTTGATGGAAGTTTACCAAGAGGACAATGGAGCAAGTCAATCACCAAAGAAACTATGTTATGTAGCTCCAAGAGGACCATGGCAACCTTATCAACTTAGTATGATGCAAGATCCTAATTCACAATTTCTAGATTATGCATATCCACCTCAAAGTAATTGGAGCACATCCTTTCCTTGGAAAACATTGGCCATATCAACCCCAAAACCAATCTTGGAAACAAGGTTGGCAAGGAACTTTTGGGTCCCATCCACAATATCCTCAATATTTTCCTCAATATCCTACATACTCAACTCCATGTTATCCCTACCATCCACCTCCATCACAACCACAACCCCAACCACATCCATCTCAAATATCCACTCCCACTTAACTACCTGTACCACCATTTCCAAACCCAAACAATGAAGTAGCTCAACCCACTTACAATGTTGAGGTACAACACTTCCAAATATTTCCTCTTGATCTCAATGGTATTCATCTCAACTTAGGAAGAATATTACAAAAATAGATTCTCTTGATTCTATTGAAGGACAACATGCAGAAAAAGAAGATTCAAAAGAGAAGATCAAAGAATCATTGGCTGCACTTGAAGAAGAGCAGACATCAAAATAATAGATTGAGAAATGTCCCTCGAGCTTACCACCAAATCCTCCATGTATTCAAGAGAAAAATCAACAAAAAGAAGAAGATTTGAATTTCATGGAAGAAGAAGACATCCAAGATGATCCAAATCAGCAAGTGGACCAGGAGCATCACAACTATATTGAAATATGGCTCTAGCAAAGTGTGATGTTGCAGCAGCCCACTCTTCTTCAACAATTCCTGATCTCATCTCAATAAAAAAAGTTGGTCTCTCATATTCAGGTACCTGTCAAAACATATATTTCAAGCCTACATATCAGTTTATCTGTCATCTTGATGTGCACTTGGCTTCATTGGAAGTATTCCTATACTTGAAAATGATTTTTTTTTTTCAAGTAGAGTAGGATAGGAAAATAAATAAAAAATGAAAAATAAGAGAAAAAAATAAAAATCTCTGGTAAAAACCTCAGGTGAAAACCTTTTTTGAGACGCCTGAGATTGGCTTATTGATTGAAAACCTCCATGAGATAGTCAATGGGTTGGAAAAAAGAGAAAAATAGAGAAAAATATAAGGTCCTAGGTGAAAACCTCCTTTGAAGCGCCTAGGTAGACCTACTAGTTGAAAACCTCATTGAGGCAACTAGTAGGCCTAGAAAAAAAATAAAAATATTTCGCTCCATGTATCTCTCTCTCATGAATCCAGGTGCTCTCCAACCTCTGCAGGCAACAAAAACGAGTTAGCCACCAAAAGAAAAGTTGATTACAAGCCTAGTCAAAAGAAGTCAAATTTTGAATTTCTCCTCCTTTTCTCATTTTCTCTAACAGGACCAAGGCCATGTCAATCCATCACTGTCATCTATTTCCACCATCCACTCATCATTCCCAATCTTTTTCCATTCATTTTCCTTGTTGTCTTAAAATACTATAGGAAGGCTCTGTTTTACTATAGGAAATAGAAATACATAGAGCATAAAATTATTTTTGTCATATCTTGAAAACCATGCATCCATTTTCCAAGTTGTTTCAGGCATATGGATGATGGTAATGCTCAAGCGATTTCAACGAATTCCAGTGCATAGTTTTCGAGAAATCAAACTCCATCACCTACAACCATTTTTGAATTTTCTAGATATTCGTGCATCCATTTACAAATTTGTTTTACAGGGAGATGCATATGGATGATGGTAACATGCCCAAGCAATTTTAGCAAATTCCAATACACAGTTTCTAAGAAATTGACCTCCATTAACTTCAATGATTTTTAATTTCTCTTGAGATTCATGCCTTCATTGGCCAAACATTTTTATGGGGAGGTGCATAAGGATGATGACAACATGCTCAGAAAAGTTTAGGTCAATCGAGTATACCATTTTGGAGATATGGGTTTAAACAAGCTACTACAGGGTTTCCTTTAGTACTACAGGATGTCCTAGTTTACTACAGGGAATAGGCTAAAAGTTATAGGAATGTACGAAAGGTGAAATAAGTGTATAGGGAATAGGCTGAAAGTTATAGGAATGTACGAAAGGTGAAATAAAGTGTGGGAAAGGTGTCTAATGGTGGAATAAGGTATAGGGAAGGTGAAGATCACCCATGGCCAAGCCCAACACTCCAAGAAGGCTAGATTTGATTAAGATAACTTGCTCATGGTAACTGGAAGACAAAGGTTTAGAATCACCAAGCTATGAAGACCTGTGTAGAAGAAAACAAAATAAATTATCACCTCCAGAGGACCATGGATCCATCATCAACTCAGCAAAAACATGCATGTTTATCCAACAACCATCAGGTAGGTACATGAAGACCTGCACAGAGGCAAACAAAATAAATTATCACCTCCAAAGGACCATGGATCGATCATCAACTCAACAAAATCATGCATGTCTCTCCAACAACCATCAGGTAGGTACATATATGAAATATTCTTGACCTCTTCTCTTGAGCATATTATAGTTAGAAATTTGTTGTCAATGCATGAAGGATGAGGTTTTATAAGCTAATGATGGGTCAGTAGTCTCGACTGTTTTCAACTAGTTAATTGCAACTCACTCCTTCACTCATGCAATGCCAAAAAGCCAAATTATGAAGGTTGATGATTTCGAGGAATGGGGAGAACAGTTAAAAGAAGAAATTTATGCAAAGGCCAAGTCACCACAACACTCCAAGCCCTCCATCCACTTCATATCCACTATCTATCCATCATTCATCCATCCCATTTCATAATTAAAAACTAATATTTTTTCAAGAACAAACCCTACACTCTGTCTCACCCTAAAAATTTCTTGGAAAAACACACAGAGCACATCCTCTTCATTTTCACAAACCTACACTACTCCCTCTGAGCCCTAGCATCATCCTCCAACCCCTCTACATCATTTCTCATTACTCCCATATAGTTAGAAGACCTTGAAAGAGAAGGAATGACTATTACAGGAAGGCAGAACGCTGCTACAAGAAGGAAGAAAGGAACAAATTATGTTAAAACCAAAAATGTCAATGCCTAAGAGAGACCTAATCAAAATAGAGAACTCCAAATCCATTAGGCAATCATCTAGGCCACAAAAGAGAAGAAGAAGGCAACAAAAGACAAGAAGACATTCACCATCAAAATAGAATTCACATTGCAGTGATGAAAACAAGCTTTCCAAGAGGTCTCTAATCTCTTTCTAGCTTTTGTCCAAGGCCTAAAGGATGTTATAGAAAGGGGAGAAAGGCATGGAAGTCAAGTTAAGGGCCTACCCTAGGATCATACTATCATTTCTGCTCAAAACAAGTTTAAACAAGCTGCTACAGGGTTTCTTGTAGTTACTACAGGATGTCCTAGTTCTCATCTAAAGGCATTTTGAATGTTTCAGAGGTGGCCAAATGGTGGAAAAGGGTAGCAGAAGGGTGGAAAAGGATGTGGAAGACCTTACCAAACTAAAAAATATTCAAAAACTCATTTTGAATAGGGGGAAGAAGGCATGCTAATGGTCTCAAGAAACACTGCCATTTTTTCTATGCACAAACATTTTTGAAAAAATGAGTGAAAATGGAATGAAGGTTCCAAGGAAGAGGATATGAATGAAATGGATCTACAAGGCAACATAGTTCACTTGCAAAGAGGAAAGTTATTTTTTTTTGCTTGAAATACTGTTAAACAATCATGAAAATAACAACTACATTTTTGTGCTTGTCCTTGCAGAGCTTACAACCAAGATTCTGAAGAGAAAGGGTTGAGGAATGCATAAGAGAGAGGCCACCAGGCCCATTAATGAGGCACAATGAGGTCACTAAGTTGCTTAGAGGATGAACAACACTTTCAGTAGGGGGTATTGTGGGCTTCTAAATTAGACATAAATTAAGGCCCATGCCTCTAGCTTATACATAAATTAAGGCCCATCTGACCATCCTTCAGCACATTAAACCTTTGCTTTTGCATTAGACAATGCATCTTTAACTTTAATATGTTCATTAGGAATCTTTATGGATAATTATACATTTGTGTTATTATCATTTATTTTTGTTGAATATTATGAGAATATTGGGTAGATTATGGAAATTTGGAGGATGAGATAATCTAGGGACCTGCTCCCTACTACAAGAGGATCAATATTAAATAATAAGTCAACAAGATATTCTGGAATTATGACACATATTGTGGAACTCCAATGATTGTGAAAAGCTATGAATGTGTTCCCTGCCATTTAACGCAGATTCCTAGTATTGGAACCAAATTCACTAATTAAGGGATTTTGGTGGGGAAATCTTTCTCCTTTCATGGGGAATAATTCCTAATCATTTTTTATAAGTATGGAATCGAATTTGCCTCTAGACGTGGATTTTTCTTAGTCTTCTTGTGGAGAGAACTCATATTTTTGTAGTTTCATTGTCATTTCTTGCAAGGATGTAATTGTATTGATGGAAATAATGAAGATTGGTGTCATGTTCAGCTTATAAATTTTGGTATCCTCCATATGACTCTAAGTTTCTTTGGGCTTGGCCATCCCAAGAGCCTTAAAGCCCTTTTGTATCATTTAATTTTCTTCTTTTTACTTCTTATTCACATGCATCTCTTGTTCTTGTTTTCTCTTTCTATTTTTGCATTTAGTATTAATGATTTCTTGTTGTAGGATTGGGTTAAATGGTTGAAGTAAGTTATTTTTCAAAATAAAAAACATCATTTCATAATTGGAACAATTTTTGAAAGTCATAGTAACCATTGAGCTACTTGGATTAGTTTGTTTATTCCCAAATCTAGATTTTTGGAAGTCCCTACTGACAAATAACAGTAAATTTCTTTTATTTTTTAGATAATTCTAATGAGCTTCAATCAAGTTGATTCACTTCCATTAGATAAAAAAAATAAAATAAAGAATAAAATAAATAAAATAAAAATAAAAAAATTCTAGTTAATAAAAAAAACTACTCCATTGCATTTGCACTTGATTAGGTTAGGCATTTGATAGATTTGTTAGCTCACTAGTTCTCTAATTTCTAGATTTTAGACTAGTAATTTTCTGCTATTTTTTAGCATGGGTTAACAGAGGTCTTTTTGAGTGATTCCACTTGGAATGGAGATCTAAGATATCCTATTCAATAAAAAAAATTGTCCCATCCAATTTGGATTTGATTTTCGTGGTCATTCGGTGAATTATAATTTCATATAGTAAATCTGTTGTTTCCTGTAGTACTCTTCCAGCGTGTATATACTTGCCCAGATTTGCTCAAGACCCCTAGGCTCTAAATCAATGTTAAAGAAGACTAAAGACCACTGAGGATTTGCCTCTTTACCCATGCAAAAGATTTTAGCGATTTGGGTTAATGGAAAATTTTTATGAATTGGATAATACAATGATAATTTTCTTGATTGCCACACCCAACGAACTTTGTTAATGGATCTAAACTCTTTGAAATGTAATGGTTGAAATTTAGTTCATGATATTTACTTTATGAAATTAGAATAGGTTTCTTTCCTTGTATTTTCTTTCTTGTAATAGGTTAAGGTTTCCATTTTGGGCATTTCATTTTCTGCAATTAGTTTAGGATTTGATTTCATTACATGCACTCCATTACATCATGACAACGAAGGAAGAACAAATTGTAAGCTACACATATAGTGCCAATATCTCTTAGGTTTGTATGAACTCCCGGTTGATAATTAAAATTGGTAGCCTTGGGAGTTGCAATATTCTTGTTGCAATACCGAGGCTCATCAAATACCTCCCGCAACAACCCAAAAATCAACATGTGCCACCATTGGAACCTTGTGACGAAATTAAAAGTTATTAATGGTCATGTTGATGAATTAAAACCACTAAAATAAATGATACCAATAAAAGGGATAATTAATTAAATCTTAGTTGAAAGGGTAAAGCTTGGGGGATGGGAATTTAGGTAATACTTCTGGAGCTAAATTTAAAGATAGTAAAATATTTCCTATAATCACCCTTACACTTAGGAAATTCTCCTAAATAAAATAAATCCTTAGAACATTTAAAATATTTGAATATATGGGGAGGAGTGAAATCCAAATTAGAAAATAAGAATTATTAAATGGGTAATGCATTTTACAGTAAGAAAATGGAAGTGTGCATGAAAAAAAATGACTAATTTAAAAATAGGTAAAAATAAATTCATGAGAGAACTTCATGTGGTCAAGGCATAAGTCAAAATCTCCAACTAAGATTTAATTGAGAAAAAAGTAGGGGGTAGTTGGGAACAAGAATACCTAACTATTGAATTTAGTTTATTAAACATTTGAGCACCAAAATGTGGAGTCTAATTTGAGATCAAGCCACAACTAAGAGAAGAAATATGGAAACATCTGCCAGTGAGGGAAATAAACCCTTTTATAAGAAAATAAGAAAAATAATTTCATAAGAACCATGATAAAACTTTGACACTTGGATGGATGGATAATCAAAATTTTCAATCAAAGAAAATACTTAATGAAGAGAAAAGTGGCACTACCAAAACCTTCTATAGAAGGAAGAACAAACTGTGAGAAGCTCATTTTTTTTGCATCATATTGCTGAATGAATGCCTTAATGCTATTTTTTATTTCAATGACTACTAGAGATCTATTGTGAGTTTGGTGTGTGACGTTTCATTGGGTGGGAACTGTTACCCACCACTTTGTGGGTGATATCCCCGAGATAATTTTTTTTTCTCCTTGATGAGCCTCAGTCAGCAGCCAACAGCCCTTTGATGCCTCCTACTAGCTCATTGTGCCATTTCTATGCAACCTAAGCCAACCATGTGGTTCCTCACCCACCTGTATTGATCGTATGTTAGAAGGTGGGCCTCCCAAATATAAAGGTATGTATTGTCATTTAAAAATTGAGTAGTGGATTAACTTAACATGGATACTTTTGGGTATGGATTGATGGGGAGATTTGGTGGAAAGAATGGCTTAGTTTGTACTCTTGTGTCCTTGATCTCTTTTGGTTGCTACCCTTGGATCTTAGTCCCATGGAAAATCCTTTATTGACCATTTGGTTCTAGGGTGGTACTACTTGGGAAACCCCGACTTTGGGTGCGTGGTCCCTCTCCTTTACTCGCACATATTACTCCCTTTCCACTCATTATACCCGGTTCATCATTTCTCCCACCTGGGCCCACATTCCCATTCTGGGTCCACATAGGGTTAGCCTCCCTATCCCCTTTTCCCCCTCCTTGGGTCAGGCCTAGGATGATGCCCCGGAGGTTTAAGCAATTAAAAAAATAAGAAAAATCATAATTGACCACATTTAACAGGAAATTGTACCACAAAATGAAAAATATGGCCGAGACAAAAATATTTTGCACATGGGAAAAAACCAATACATGAGCTCTACCCCAATCCATGGCCATCACCATGGCTCCATAGGCCCTAGATGAGCCTCTATCATTTAGGAACCCCTGATTGTCCCAACCCCTCAAGGGCAATGAACCTCCCTACTTCAAAGGGGGAAATCACTGCTATATTATATACATCATTCTCTTTTCCTTTGAGCCCCGAGTAGTTAACTAAAGAAAATTCATAAAAGGAAAAAGGCATATAAAGAAGGGTGGAAAAATCAAGGCCGAGGCACCTCATGTACCAAGACTTCTCCCTCCCATACATTACATACTCAAGTGTGGGCATCCCCTTATCTAGCTACCCCTATACCCCACTTCGTGGCTCAAGGCTACGCCTCTCATTCCTTATTCTATCTCACCTATTTGTCACTTGCCACCCCCATTAGAAGGATGTACCTTGGACATACTATCCCTTCTAAGGGCTGAAACCACCTAATAAGGTACTTGGATAACCCACTTTGGAGCTTCGAGACACTAGAACATGCCAAAGCCTACTATGGAAGGGCATGCCATTATGAAGTGCCCACTTTGCTATCCATGGTTGTAATCTCTTTTACCCGATTATTTTAATGACTGATTGTACTGGAAGCCTAGGGGACACATTGGATCTTATACAGGATTGCAGGTGGTTTTCATGTGGGTTTGGCTTCCCTATATGGGATCCTGACCCCCAGAGGTTCACATTGGCACATGTACGGTGTGCATAGAGATACATGGGCCTCCACAGCAACATAGAACCCTCCACAGATCTTCATGGATGTTAAGAGACTACTAGCGATCCACTTTTGGACGATGGTGACATGATTGGTACACTATGTCTAGCAGGCCCCCACAGGAGCCCCACACTGTTGGCAGGTGTCCCAACACTTGTACGATGTCATGGCGACATTCATTCCACCACTTGGACCATTGCAGAGGATCTACATGCACCTCTGATTTATATGGAGACCCATGGGGTCATGATGTGCCCTCAAACCCACTAAAAGCACCACATGTCTACTACTTGGAGAGCAAGGGTCGTGAATATGGCACTTCAAGATGTTATTGAGCCTTTGGAGGGCCCTACTACATGCATACATAATTTTTTGGCCCCTTGCGAGGCTTATTTTTACATTATGAGCTAGTATGGTGGGCTTGTCACCATTAGGAGTTAATATTTGTACATTATTTTTTCTTTAGGGGCCCATAGGCTAATTCGAACTCCTTAAGAGGCTCTATATTGACGTTAGATACATTCATATGTATCATCACTTGACTTGGGATCTGTCTAATCATAAATAACTTCACATTTTGCTTGGAGGATATTTTCTAGAGATGGATGAATTTTGACGTCTGGATTTGGGTTATTATCTTGTTTTGGAGCTTTGCCTTGTGAAGGTTATGCTGGTTGGATATACTCTATAATGTTGTAAGTGAAATTTTGATGTTATTATTCTTGTTGTTGCATACTGCTAAAATTAGGGCTAGTTGCTGCATAATTAAAATGTGGAATTGAACATGTTTTAGCTAATTTAACGTATGGGTCAATGTTATATGAATGAAATGTCCTAGAGATTATTTGTCTCAATAAGATTGCATTGTTTGGTTTGAAGTACAAATTCTTGAAGGTCACTTTTCTTTTCTTTCTCTCAACATTGGATGAAGTTGAGTTTCTAGGCATCCTTGATCAAGAATCTAGGTTCTTACTCATTACCATCCTTGACTCCATATCCCCAAGTGAATTAGGCACTGGTTTCATAAAAGGGTGATCATATTAACCTTATTTTCACCATTTTCCCAATTCTAGCCCCATTAGGTCACTAGGGCATCAATTTCCTGGGAATTGACCCATGGAAAAAATTTGATCTCCTCTAGGCTATTGTGTTGGTGGGTCCCCTTTCTTTCCTCCAAATTTGAGGCCATTCTGATGGTGGAGTCTCCAGGAATCCCAAGACCTAGCTCTAGGATTTAAATTTTCATAGGTATCCCCAAGGCTAGACCTTAATAGGATCGATTCAACATTTTGAATTGAATATTATTTTTTGTTCCTTTCCCCTCACCTTGTCCAGGATAGGAACATCATTGATTGCTACATTCCACCCTCGAACCTGGGCTGGGTCGACTTGGCTTCGTGTGGTCCCACTTATCAATAAAGACTATTTTTCAAGGACCGTTTGGGATTCCAAGTTTACAAGGATTATCTATAAGCCTATCCTTTCTCCCTCAACCCTCCAATCCTCACCCGTTACCCCTGGTGAACCAAGTGGTGGGCTCCAGTATTGCAGCAATAATGCTGCAACTCCTGGGACTCCCTTCTTTACTTTTATCAACCTGGTAGTTCGTAACAAACTTGGAAGCGACAGTGCTGTATGCACAAGTACTAGCTCTTGTCGCAGCTGTCACTTGGTCAGCTGGCACAAGTCCGCTAGGAGTTTAAGCCAACTTCTATGAGCTTTTAGAAGAATCTTTTTAATTGATTGATGAGAGCTAACTCGAAGGAAGCTAATCTATTTGCGAAAATAGATTGAAAAACTGAAGGAAAGCGCAAACCCTAGCAAACCCTAATTCTACCAGCTAGTCCTACTGATGCAAATAAGAGAATACAAACTACTGAAAGAGATGCCATTACTTCTATGAAGGTAAAATACATGTGTCTAGACTACCTCTATCCTAAGAAAACATCTTTTTGTATTTTTTATTAAATTGTCAGTTTCATCATGCATATGCTTTCACTGTTCTTTACGTGCAGAGGTGGGATCAAGGGGGGGAAATGATTGGGAGAGGTAGGAAGGTTCAGCGAGGGGGTCTAAGAGTCTAACACCCTTCCAGAGAGTTTTCCAAAAGTTTGGCTATCAGAAACTCATTGTGGCTTCTACAGGAAGTCTTCCGGGGTTGTACAGATGTTTAGGAATTCTACAGATGTTAGGAATTTTACAGGGTTCAGAAATTTCTACAGGATGTTTAAAATTGGATTTTAGAGGCTGGGTGAGTGAGGGAAGATGCATGAATGGATATGGAGGTAGGATAGGGGCCTGGAGTGACCCAGGGACTGGTGGATGGAGTGGTGAGAAGGTGTAGAAGGCTGACTTGGCTCAAAGAAGGCTGAACCAATGATTTCACAAAAAGGTAGGGTTACGTGGGCAAAAGGACAGATGTGAGACGAGGAACCTAGCTAGGAGATGGAACAGATGGCTCTAATGAAGCTTAGGTGGATGAAAGAGTGGTAGAGATGCCCTGCACGATGTACATTCAACTGGATCCACAAATTCTTGCAAATAATCAAAGTCCTAGCTAATCTAATCTAACTGACAATAAAATGAATGAACAACCGCTTTATTTGAAAGAGAACCATGTATATCAACTATGCAATGAAACATTTCAGAAATCTAAACACATAACCAACTTCTACAAATGGAAACAGTACACTAAGGATTGCATGGTAAAGCAAACTAGTGTTTTTGTTGGAACAACACGGTTACTTCAATTCCAGTCCTTGATCCAATAAGGATGAGGTGAAACTGAAAGTGTTGTTGACCCTTTTCTGGAGCTTTTTTCCCCTGTTATTATCCTACCAATCTATTTTAAACATCTGAAGCAATTCTATTCATAAACAGTGACCTAGTTAATCAACACAACTAAATCTGCCTAACAGAAATACTTTTCAAATGCATAAAAGGAAAACAACGATGCATAAAGGAAAGATAATAGTACATAAAGGAGACCCTAGGCTCTCAGGTTGGGCCCAACCCTGAGAGCTACGGCTCCTATAGAAAACTCAGAGTTGATATAAAATCGGACTACTTCTCATTTATCAAAAAATAGTCATAAGTCAAGAGTTATGCCAAAATGGCTACAAGAGAACAAGCTAAAGCTGATAGCATTGCAGTGCAAAAATATGCAATGGTTTCAAAAGTACCTTACAAAGGCTGAGGCCTTATCATTTATACACCACGAGGGCCCTAGCTAGCCTCCTAAATCTATGGGACTTGGCTGCCCAAACTGTGAGTAGACAGTCCCTTTTCCAAAATCTGTTTGGCTGCCTTCAAGATCCGTTTTTGGTGGCCTTTGGAGCTCGGAGTTGGGGGTGAAGATCCCAAGGAAGGGTTATTTAATGTCATAGACAACCCTCCTATGAATCCTCACCTCAGGATTGGCTGTGTTCTAGCCCATGATTGCTCGGTTTTGCTCCAACATGTGTCAAAAAACCTGAAATAAGCACGTGTTAGCCACCTAGGATGAGTGACTACCCTTATTCATACAAATGACATAAACATACTGAAAAATAATGCATAAGCTATGAAAAATGAAGGATTGAACAAGGACTGAACAAGGATAATTAGGCCAAATGAGCCCAATAAGTTACCCAATTTGGGGCTCATCACCACCCCCTGCTAAAAGGGTTGCTCATCCTCTGAGTAACTAGTCCAGCTCCTCGTCCTTAATTGCTTTGATCGCCTCACTGACATCCCAGGCTTCTGAAGTAGTATCCTCTTCACTGTCATAGAATCTGGCCTTCCTTTCCACCTCTTCCCACTGCTTATGCTCTTCTTCTTCTGTACCTCCTTCTAACAATCCCAAAAGCAAAGGTGGTCTTAACTTGAGGCCTATCCAGCTGGCCTAGAGGTTTTGCATAGACTTTTTATAAATAGGCACTCGTGCCAAGGCCTCCCTCATTCTAGTTGGAGTGTGATATTCCCTTATTTTGAGGCTGTGGGACAATGTGTTCCACCTACGGGTGCAAGCATGAACACAATTGTCCCCCAATAGTTGCTCCATATCCTCAAAGTGCGCTATGGCCTGACCCTGCCGATCCATATACTCTAACAAAGCCTGAGAGTTGGTTGCTAGGTGCTGGTGGGTGGATATCAATGTTGTGGGGTCCCCTGGCTCTGCTCTAATCAGTAGTGGTTCGTGTAGTTCTTGGTCCATGACATTTCTGACCTCTGCCGCTCTCTTTTCTTCGTGGTTTAACCATGAGGTCATTGCCATCAGCGCATGTCCCCTACTACTATGTTGGGGTCCCACGAGGTTATGTTTGGAAGGGCCAAATTATGAAGGTAAAACTCTGATAGCTTAGCCTTATCTTCCGATGAACTGTTGTTACATAAATCCATGAACTGCTGGGGGTTTTGGATTTGGGAGATACCCCTCTGTGCCAACGTGTTGATTTGGAATTGCAGCCACTGATCCCTGAGGTATAGGCCATAGGATTTGGCCGGCTTCCTACATTGCAGAGCTTCCATTGCCCAACTGGCCATGTAGGCCAGTTGTGCCTCCTTTTCTTGCATCTGCTGTTTTAGAGATTGTATCTCTAGGCCTGCTTGCAATTCCCTTTCCTGTAGTTTCCGGTTTAGTTCCTCAAGATCAGCTTGCATTCCTCCTTTTCCTTGAGGCTCTGCTGTGGTGTCCTTAGCTGTTGTGTCCTCTTCTCTCCTCTGTCCTTGTAGCTGTAGCTATTGTCTAAGCAGCTCATTCTCTTCTCTTAACTTGGCCTGTTGGGATCTTTCCACATGCCGTACTCTTGACAATTCTCTTTGGGTCTCCTTGAGCTTTTCCTCTAGAGGACCTATATCTACTACCCCCTTGGATTTAGCGATCTTCATCCAAGTGTGGGTTCATACTCTTTCTTCCTCTAGTGCTAGAAATAGTGGCATTGTGAATTTTTGAGGAATGATTTTGCCGGCCTCTAAGAAGTTATAATAAGAGCCCAGGCTAGGCTGGGGGCTTGGTTCCATGATGATATCGGTCTTCTCCTCCTCCTGTGATGACTTGGCTGCTCTTTCCTCCATCTGTTCAGTGTCTTTCAGCCTAGCCAAAGTTTCGTGTAGAACAGCCTCGGCATCCCGTAGAGAGGCCTCCGAGTTCAATTTATCCATCCTTTCCTTCCATGTGGATGTTTTTGGGCTTCCCCGCTCATAAGTGATGGATACCTTGGAGGGGGACCTATCCTTTGGTGTGGTAGGGGTATCCACAATTGTGATTGGCTCTTTTGATCGAGGCTGGGGTCTGCCGGTCTTAATCCTCACACTCCTCCTTGCCTTAAAATACAGAGGAGTCTCCCTCTTTCGCTTTTCCTTCTACTTGGGAGATGTACTTAGGGTGGTCAGCACAGATGCTGCCTCCCTAGCTAGAATCGTGACCGATTTCTCCTTTTGCTGTCCTTTCTTTAGACTTCCTGTAGAAAGTCCTGTAGTGGTCGTTTTCTGGCTTCCTGTAGAAGAAGTTTTTAGACTTCTTGTAGAAGTGGCCTTCTGGCTTCCTGTAGAACCAGTTGGCACTGTTTTAGCCTGCTTGGCTAAAGGTGCTTTTTCTTTTAGCTTGGTTGAGGCTGCCTTAGGGGTGCCTTCACTGGCTTGGACTTTCTCAGTCCTTTCTGCCTTGCTCTGTAGCCTTTTCTCCCTGGGTGTTTGTGTTATTTTACCACCCACTGTCTTGACCTCAGCAGCTTGGCCTTTTTCTTGTGTTTCTTTCTGTTCTTTCTTTAGTGGTTTGCCCAGGGTTTCTTGTCCTTTAGCTTTCTTTTCTGCCTGAGTGTGCTCCTTCTCCTCGCTGCTAAAGGAAGTGAGCTCCTCGGCCAAAATTCGGATGTCATCATCCTTAGACATATTTCGAAAAAATTCCCAGGAGAGAGGGACAGTGTAAGTGTGGAGTGCATCTTCCACGAGGAGCTTGATAAGCCCATGATGGGCTAGCTGGTCTGGTGTCCCTTCCCTCAGCTTTGTGGCACACTCAATCATGGCTTGCAGGAGGAAGTAGGGAATGCTCAATTTTTGTTCTGCGGGTAGGTCCATTTGGTTCCCGAGTTCTGTTAGCAGCCAGAAATGATAACCATATACGATGCTAAATCACCCCTCACACGTAATATACTTCATAATTTGGAGGCTGACTTCACTCCAAAACGGCTGTAGGTTGGTTCTTCAGACTCCATTCTTGTCCTCTGAAAATTGTTCCTCTGGCAAGAAGAACTCGTTTTTAGCTTTTTGACCCAATTTTCTCTCCTCCTTATCCCAGGGTACCCCCATTGGTAGATCAGTGACTCTGCTAATGAGCTATGGGGTGAGTCTGAGGGTCAATCCTCTAAAGTTGACAATGGCTAGTGCCTTTGACTTCGGCTTCAGGGACCTTAGGAATTCTTCTGTAATTTCATCATCGTGACCTTGAAGCTTGTCACAGAATGTCATCCAGTGTGCACGGGAAAACAAGTCCACCACCTCAGGGGTTTCCTGTAATTTCTTAGAGTCTGAGGGTTCTTTTCTGATAAACCCTCCCGGCATGGTGAAGAAGACTCTATTTTTGCTTGCGCTCTGAGTAGAAAGGGAAATCTAGGTGTGTTTCCTTCTCAGACCATTGAAAACGGTATCTGCAGGCCTCTTCGTATCAATTCCCCTGTTTTGAAACTTGACTGCTCGTGTACAAAAGGAGGACTCGAGATTTCTCTAAACAGAGCACAGAGCTACGTCTCCAACATACACACAATCATATAAAATTCACAGTTTTCCCACCGGTTAGCCTTGACAGTGTCTCAATTTTTCTACAGGAGGGATTTAACTCAAGACTCGTGGAGAAAATCTTGCATGCAAACCACGAAGACAATTTCATGCAACGATAAGAAAACGGCTTTTGGATTCATAGACAAAATTGCATTTACATTTTCTCTACCCCCTCAGCACGTCGAATTCACCACCTTTTGAACTATTTTGCATGGGAAAGGTATGTTCGGGCCTACCTCACTGAGAATTGCCACCCTCGACGTGAACAGTCCAAGCTCCTTCTTATGTTGGGTTTCTTGTAGCGCAGTTTCCTATAGAAATCGTTCCTGGCTTCTAGAGGATGTTACGGTGGTTCTGGACGAGTCTGAGCGGCAGAAGGACGTTGGAACAGACCGAGAAGCTCGGGTTAACAACTTGCAGAGGAGGAGGACGCGTACTCGGCTGCAAAACGGTTGCAAGTGCGAATGACAGCAGTTTACCATGAGTTATTCGACCGGCCGATTTTGAATTGCTACGGAATTCATGGCGCGGGGGTGAGCTGTCCCGGCCGATCCATTGGCCGACGTCACAGCCATCATTCCTCAGCGTGTCTCTGACCGCCGAATCCTTCCCTCTGCATTTACCGCCGCCATTTCTGTCATACTGCAAATTCTCCCCGACTGGACACTTCCCACGTGTCAACTGCCCGTCTTTCCGGCATAGCCAAGCCCATTTGGATCCTACGAGGCTGTCTAACTGGCTATGGGTGGCTAGTTGAATGGCCACCAACTTGTTCAATCCACCCATTCTCATAGTCATGCATTTTAGAGTATAGTTCATGTAATTTGACGAAATAAGGTTAGGCACTTACTTGTGCGGCCGTGGACGTTGTTTTTTCAGGTTTCGGGACGAGGAATGCTGGATCTGCTTGTTGCTGCTTCGTGCACGGGTGTTGGAGCTCCTCTTCCATTGGTTGATGCTGGTTCCAAGACCTCGAGACCCAACTTTCTGGTGGTGAAGGCTGCATGCACCGGCTTCATTTGATGTGAGTTGCTAGTGTCTCCATGGTATGTGCTCCAGCCGGATCAGCTGCTACAGGATTCCTGTAGGATATCCTGTAGCCGTTTCTCCTCCTGGGGTGCATGCTGAAATAAACAAAGTCACGTTCACGGATGAAGGGTCCTGAGGGTGCCTTGATAGGTAAAGTGTGTGAGCTTCTGCATGCTTTATTTTCCACTTGAGAAAACAAATTTTTATATGAGAAAACAGGGTTCTGGTATGACTGTGCAGGTATATTCAACCAGGTGGTGGCAATGGTGGTGGAAGGAGATGAAACAAGTGGAGGATGGAAGAAAAGAGTGGTTGCATGCCTCCCCAACAGACTTCAAGCTTCAAATCCTTCTCTATAATTGATTCTGGCTCGCCCAAAGGCTCTACAGGATGTTTCCCGTAGAAATACAGAACTTCCTGTAGAAAGTCCTGTAGCTTCCTGTAGAAGGTTGAACCACGACCGGATTGTGTCCGAGCCCTGGAAAAATGAGTGTTCATGGAGGGAGTGTATGTGAGGATGCCTGGTAACTTGGTAGGGACCCCTGTCCTTGTGTTGGGAGGCCTCCTTTTTGCATTGTGTTCCTGCAACCTGCAACAATTTCCAGAGATTAAACTTGTTTTTTCTCTGTTTCTTCCTTCTTTTTCTTTTTCTTTTTTCTCTTTTTGTTTTTGTTTTTGTTTTTGTTTTTGTTTTTTTTGTTTTTTTTTTTAAAGAGACAGCAGGGGCGCCTCAATGAGGTTTTCACCCCTACTATCTGCCTTGGGCGCCTCAGAGAGGTTTTCACCCAAGGGTCTTTGTATTCAAATTCTTTTTTCAGAGAGACAGCAGGGGCGCCTCAATGAGGTTTTCACCCCTACCATCTACCTTGGGCGCCTCAGAGAGGTTTTCACCCAAGGATATTTTTTATTGTATTTTTTTTTTTTTTAATATGATGATGCTCAGGGTGTGGCCAAAACAGAGGTAGAACCCTTCTCTATTACCAGCACTGATTTTTCCACAGTTTCGATGAATTCTTGCCTCGAAAGAGGTTTCCTATAGATCTTTAGTTGATGCCCATTAACGAGCATGGGGATGGCTTCTTCATCAATGGTCCAGATAAGGATGGAACCATTGTCATTACACTTCTCCACTGCATATGGTCCTAGCCATCTTGTCCTCACCTTCCCTTTAAAATCCTTATGTCTGGAATCATACAGCAGCGCCCAATCTCCCGGATGGAATTGTTTGTCATTAAGGTGCCGGTCATGCCATATCTTCCTTTTAAGTTGAACCACTTCTGAGTGGAGGAGGGCCTGCATTTGGTGTTCATCTAACCCATTCAGCTGCAATAACCTTTCTCGTTGAGCATGGCTGAGATCTAGGTCCAACTGAGCTGCCATCCTCAGTGTGTTGTACTCGAACTCGATTGACAGCAAAGCTCTCTTCCCATAGACCAGCTCATAAGGTGTGAAACTGGTTGTGGTCTTCCAAGTGGTGTTGTAGGCTCAAGTGGCCTCAACCAGGCGATCTGCCCAATCCTTTCTGCTGCTGCTCACCACCTTAGTCAAAATCCCTTCTAATGCTCTATTGGTGACTTCCACCTGCCCATTTGCTTGAGGATGATATAGGGTGGAAGTCCTATGCTTGATCTTGTGATGAGCGAGCAAGTCTTCGATTAAGTTGGAGGTGAACTGGCTTCCTTGATCGATGAATAACTCTCTTGGGTAGCCAAATTTGTAGAATATGTTTTCTCTTAAAAACTCAGCCACCTTTTCTTTTGTCATTGCTTTGATTGCCTTGGTTTCTGCCCACTTTGTGAGATAGTCTGTGCACACAATGATGTAAGACCTTTGCCTTGAAGGAGGGTTGATAGGACCCACAAAATCCATACCCCACTTCTCAAATGGCTCAAGGGTCACTTGAGGTTGGAGAGGCATTTCATCGCTTGGAGTCGGTTTCCCCATCCTCTAGCATCGGTCACATTGGCTGATATATCGTCTGACATCTTGATGAAGAGTGGGCCAATAGTAGCCTGCCTGTAGAATTTTGAAGGCAGTCCTCTTGGCTGCAAAATGTCCTCCACAGGGCCCATTGTGACAGGTCAGGAGGATGTCAAAGACTTCCTCCTCCCTTACACAATGCCTTAAGATCTGACCGGGGCCAAGTTTGAACAGGTTGCCCCCGATCCAAGTGAATGAGGCACTCTTCCTCATGATTCTGCTCTTCTCCTTTGAGGATAGATGCAGAGGGAACTGTGCTGAGACCAGGTAGTTTTCTATATCAGCAAACCACGGAGAGAGTACTGAGATAACAAACAGATGTTCATCTGGCATCTAGTCATCCACTGTTCCTTCTTCACCTGCAGGCAAATCCAATCTAGACAAGAAGTCAGCAACAACATTTTCTTTACCTGGTTTGTCAATGATAGTCAAATCAAACTGTTGCAACAAAAGTAACCATCTAATAATACGAGCATTCACATCAGGCTTATTCATTAAATATCTAATTGTAGCATGGTCAGTATGAACAAATGTTTGATAGCCAGTGATGTAGTGTCGGAACTTGTTCAGGGAATGGACCACGGCCAGGAACTCTTTCTCAGTTACAGTATAATCCCGCTGGTCGAGCCCTGCTGGCCCTTGATGCTTA
>APFE030789076.1:110257-124153 GCA_000404065.3 Pinus taeda
AAACCCAAGAGTAAAGGCATCTTTAACATTATTTTTCGATACACGTACCTTGCCATCGCTGAAGGTTACCTTGTAGCCTTTGTCTTCCATTGCCGAGATGGACACCAGGTTCTTTCGAAGGTCAGGTGCATTTAATGCATCCTGGAATTTCTAGCCTTCTTGAATGCTTGTCCTCTTCCTTGATTCCCAGCTCTCCTCTTACCTTTGCTATTGAATTTGTCATTCCTTTGATTGCCATTAGAGGGATTTTTTATCATCGTCCCAGTGTGATTCCTTTCTATTAGGGCACTCCCTTGCATAGTGACCTACTTTATTGCAAATGTAACATCGTCCTTTTCTTCCACCCTTAGGTCCAACCTTTCCTTTTGATTTAGTCCCGGAATTATTTCTTTTCTTAGCATGAGAAGAGAAGTACAGCAGGAGGACCTTTAGGCATGGGAATTTCTTGCTCTTCTACCCTTGTTTCTTCTTGAATGCATCTAGCCATTAATTCCTCGAAACCAGGAATTACATTATTGTTCAGAAGAGTAGTCCTGAACATGTACCATTCGAATGGTAATCCTCCAAGAGTCATGAGTGCCATTCCCCTGTTAGTGATAGCCTCCCCAATAGATAGGAGATTGTTCCTGATTTCTGTGATCCTTAAGAAGTATGCTTGCATACTGTCATCTTACCCTTCTTAATTTCCTTCAGCTTATTTCTAAGAAACAAAACTTGATTTGCATCATTTACTTTAAATAAACTCACCAGTCTATCGTAGACTTCCTTGGAGGTGTCCAGTTCAGAGATGTAGGCCACCAAGTGCTTGTCGATAGAGTCTCGAATGATCTTCTTTGTTTTGATTTCTTCGGTTTTCCATTTGTTCCAGACAACAACAGATGCATTTGATGGAGGCTCAACAATATTGCCTCTTACATGGTCCAGCACTCCTTGGTCTTCTAGGGTTAGATCGATATAAATCTTCCCTCCATGATAGTCAGCTTTCTCACGGAGCTTGTCTTCGATAGGAAAGAGTGTTGAGGACCCCATCATTCTTTTAGGATAGCCTTGCCAATCTTCTCTTCGGTGATTGCTCTTGCTCTTGCTCAAGCTTTGTCTTCACCTCAGCTTCGATTCCATATTAAATTATGGTATGTTCTATGCTTATAACAATTTACTTCTTTTTCTTATTATATTCCACAGATTAGAAATCACATATACAAAAGTAAAGTGAAAATAGAACATTAAACGATCGACAGAAAACAAGCCAAGACAAGAGACACAAGATGTGGCGGCTAGCCAGGGACAAACCCTACAATGTGTGGGGAAACCCTTTGATCAAATATTATTTTATCTTCAATAATTCAGCAGAGAGAAACAATACAATAAATCTGATTTATATCAGCAATAGCAAACCCTAGGTCAACAACATCAACATTAGCGGCTTCATCATCAAACTAGGGCAGACGATATCTCACAAACCGACCGTCAGATCGGCTTGATTCCACCACCAAAAGTTGCGGTTTCCAGAGGAGGTTCAGATGAACCTATAGCACAGTTTAGATGAGGAGATCTTCTAGTCCATGCAGGTCAATCTTTACTTCTACAATTGCAACTTTAGTTTCGGCAGCTTCCTTCAAACTAGGGCAGCCGATATCTTGCAAACCATCTGTCGGATTGACTTGATTCCACCACCAAAAGTTGTGGCTTTCAGAGGAGGTTTATATGAACCTACAACGTAGTTTAGATGAGGAGATCTTCTAGTCCACGTAGGTCAAACTTTACTTCTGCAGTTGCAGCTTCAGTTTCAGCAGCTTCTGGCTTCACATGTGTGAGAGAGAGACCCATTTCTGCGTAGTAGAGAAGAGACTCTTTTCTGTGCAGTAGAGAGAGAGAGATGTGATGAGATGGGTGAGTCTAAATGAGGAAAAGTCCTATATTTATACACAACGTTGGTGTTTGAATAGATGTGACTATTGGGCTTCTGAGCCTACATGTGTTGTAGGTCAGCTTGATAATAATTCCATAATCGAAATAAATTCATATCTCCATGAATACTTATCAGAATCGGATGATCTTTATATAAATCCTACACCTCTCGACGAGAGGAATCTAGTAAAAATATTATCAGCCATGAATAAGATAACCCATATGAAGTTTTGCCCTGGTTGCCAATTTTAATAGCCCCACATTCTTAGCAAGTGTCCCAACACTTGTATGATGTCATGGCAACATTCATTCCACCACTTGGACCATTGCAAAGGATTTGCAGGCATATTTGATTCACATGGAGATCCATGGGGTCATTGATGTGCCCTCAGACCCACTGAGAGCACCATAGGTCTACTGCTTGGAGAACAAGGGGCCACCCCCTTGTCTATAACGAATAAAATATATAAATAATATAAATAATATAAATAATATAAATATAATGTAAATGATAATAATCATAAATAATAATTAGTTAAGTAGTAATTAGGTTGAAGAGGCATGTCTAAATGAGACATGACTCTTCATGAAGAGACACTTGCTTGGTATATAAGCAAGCCTCTCGTTCTCATTTTTAAATCATTCATATATCATTCTGATTCATATATTTTAATATAATATTTGTATCCTCATGGATATCTTGATATTCCAAGTTTTTTGGAGTAATTAATTTATAGAAGGAACTTTGTTCACTTCATTTGGTGAACATCCTTAGTGGATGTTCCATAACCAACTCAACAACATTTTCACCAGAAGAAAATATAAAAATTTCCACATGCCTAATAAGGGAAAGTCAAACCAAAAAAGTTCCCTATCGACATCCAAACCGAGAGAATAATGACGTAAAATCAATCCAGTCTTATGTTAACAAGTCGTTACAAAATTCCAGTGATTAGAATGCTATACATAAGATTAATCTGGGATGGTCTGATCCTTTCTTAGTGCAACAATTTTGTTTGTCACTAAGAGATCATATCAACTTGTATCGACGAAGATGACTATTCCGAGACAAAAGGACTTTCGAAGCCAAAATCAAGTCTTTTTTCATCAACAAGCTTTGAGGACAAAGCTTTTTGAGGAAGGAGGCAATGTAACGAATAAAATATATAAATAATATAAATATAATGTAAATGATAATAATCATAAATAATAATTAGTTAAGTAGTAATTAGGTTGAAGAGGCATGTCTAAATGAGACATGACTCTTCATGAAGAGACACTTGCTTGGTATATAAGCAAGCCTCTCGTTCTCATTTGTAAATCATTCATATATCATTCTTATTCATACATTTTAATATAATATTTGTATCCTCATGGATATCTTGATATTCCAAGTTTTTTGGAGTAATTAATTTATAGAAGGAACTTTGTTCGCTTCATTGTCCATGATATTCCGAGGAATTTATTCCTCAATATGGCACTTCAAGATGTTGTTGAGCCTATAGAGGACCCTACGACATGCATACATCATTATTTGGCCCCTTGCGAGGCTTATTTTTATATTATGAGCTAGTATTGTGGGCTTGTCACCATTAGGAGTTATTATTTGCACATTATTTTATCTTTAGGGGCCCATATGCTAATTCGAATTCCTTAGGAGGCTACATGTAGATACATTCATTTGTATCATCACTTGACTTGAGATCTCTTTAATAATAGAGAACTTCACATTTTTCCTTGGAGGATATTTTCTGGACATGGATGAATTTTGACGTATGGATTTGGGCTATTTATCTTGTCTTGGAGATTGTTCTTATGAACGAAATGTTGGCTAGATATACTCTATAATCTTGTAAGTGAAATTTTGATGTTATTATTTTTGTTGTTGCATACTGCTAAAATTATCACTAGTTGCTGCATAATTAAAATGTGGAATTGAGCATATTTTAGCTAATTTAATGTATGGGCCAACGTTCTATGAATGAAATGTCCTATAGATTATTTATCTTGATAAGCTTGCATTATTTGCTTTGAAGTATAAATGCTTGGAGGTCACTTTTCTTTTCTTTCTCTCAACATTGGATGAAGTTGAATTTCTGGGCCTCCTTGATCAAGAATCCAAGTTCTTACTCATTACCATCCAAGTGAATTAGGTATTGGTTCCATAAAAGGGTGATCATATTAACCTTATTTTCACCATTTGTCCCCTTTCTCCCAAGTTGAGCCCCAATAGGTCACCTAGGGCATAAATTTCCCAGGAATTGACCAAGGAAAAAAATGGATCTCCTCTAGGCTACTACGATGGTGGGTCCCTTCCCTCTCCTCCAAATTTGAGGCGATTCTGATGGTAGAGTCTCAAGGAATCCCAAGCCCTAGCTCTAGGACCAAAATTTGTCTAGGTATCCCCACGGCTAGACCTTAATAGGATCAATTCAACATTTTGAAGTGAATATTCTTTTTTGGTCCTTTCCCCTCACCTTGTCCAGGATAGCAACATCATTGATAGCTGCATTCCATCCCCGAACTTGGGTTGGGTCCACTTCGCCCCTTATGGTCTCACTTCTCAATAAATACTATTTGTCAAGGACCATTTGGGAATCCATGTTTTGATGGATTATAGGGATCGAGAAACTCATCTATAAGCCTATCCTTTCTCCCTCAACCCTCCAATCCTCACCCCTTACCCCTGGTGGACCAAGTCCCTTTCTTAAAGAGAAGGCAAGTTCCATTCTTCACTCCATTCTTGGGAAAGGGTTTTTAGGGTCACTTCTCACCTATCCATTGACATCTTCTTTACAAAGTGATCCCTACTCTTCCGTGACTCCTCCCATTGGTGAAAGTCCGTAAAGAGCAAGGAGACTTAGCTGTGCTGACAGTGGGCTAAGCCTCCACCGTTGCCCTTGACCTTGTAATTGCCCTCTTAGGAACCCCCTTTAGATCCCCTACTAGTTTGAGTGGTAATATGAACCTGTTGAGTTGAGAAATCACCCCAATGCTATTGTAACCATCTTCCATATGGCCCCATCACAGCTCGAGGGTTTGCAGGGAAGAATAGTGCCTAAAGAGAAAGTAGGGAAGTTCACCTATGAGTTTACAATGTCTAGTTAAGTGGCATGGATTTTCAAGTATGAGGGTCTTAGGATTCAAAGTTACTACATAGTAGATCACACCTACGCATTGGAATTAACCTGAGTTTGACATCCATTGGTTTACATTACATTGTAGTCGCATAAATTATAATTGTTATATATAATTGTAGAGTTGCATAGATTAGAATTGTAGCATACGATTGTAAACTAAATTTTGATGTAGCAGACTCTACATAATGATTTTAATAAATTGAAAGTCCATGTATGAATCCTAAACTTCCAATGGCTTGAATGGTCAATTCCATTGTAAATAAAAATGAGCCTTTGTCATGAAATCTTGGTTTTCATAGAATTCAAATAGTTAAGTGACATTGTATTAATTTGATTTTCATTTCGAGAAACTTAATTTATGATTCGTTGAATGAAATTTTTAAAATGTTTTTTTTTAACCCACTATATAATTCTGCTACACACTTTCTTAGAAATAAATGTTTAATTTTTTTAAGGAGAACCTTCAATATGGTTTTCAATTTAGCACAATTGATTTTGTAATGTATTTTCAATAATATTTGTAACTCCAAAAATTACGCTAGCGATATATAAGAGTTGTCCACTAAGAGTTATATTGTGTTCGATAGAGGGATCTCAGGTTTTAGAAGCACAATGGAACCCGTTTTTTTAGAATATACCTGACAATTGCCTGCGTAAAAGTTCTTCATCAATTCTAAGATAGTAAAAGAGGGAAAAATACATATTTATATGTAAGGCGATGGATTTCACCTAAGGGAGTTCTGACACGGTTTTTAAAGTCAAATTGAATTTGTTTATGGACATAAATATGGTAAGAACCTTGGTCGCTCGAGTAATAAAAGGAAACACATTAGTAACATGGAATCATATCAAAATAAAAATAAAATCAAATAGATGACTAATAAAATATAGTTTCAAAACCAATAAAGAAATGCCCAATTGAAGCATAAGAGTCTTGAGGGTGTTTTTTGGAATCGTAATAGGGGCTCCCCACAGATTGGACAACTAGTCTGGAAATACCTCGTTTCAAGAGCGATGACGTCAACAATCCCTCAAATTATAGGACCATAATGATAAACCTTTTGTTTGCAAAGCTATTTGGAAGCATGCTAGAAAATAAAATTAACAAGTGGGTAGAAGAAAAATATAAGTGTGCACATCATTCCATAGTTGATCATTGTATAACTTTAAGGCACATCATTGAAAAAGTTTGGGAGAAAAAGGAAGAAGTCTTTTGTTGCTTTGTTGATTTCAGAAAAGTGTCTGACACGATTCTAAGGGATAAGCTTTGGTACAGAATGGGGGAACTTGGGGTTCCTAAACATTTGAGGTCAGCTGTGCATAGGCTATATGAAGAGGTGAAAGTCAAAACTAGAACTTTAGCAGGCATTTCTAAAAGTTCTAGAACCGATATCAGGGTCAAGCAAGGTTGCCCATTGTCTCTTACCCTTTTTGGTTTATATATTGACAAGCTTGAAGAGTGGTTAAATTCACAAGGGGGTGATGGTATCTATTTGGGCAAGTTTGTTTTAAGGCTTCTTTTGTATGGAGATGACTTTATTCTGATTGTTAAATCGACCCTTGATTTGCAAGAGCACTTACTATCCCTTGAGCATTTTTGTAGAAGTGTGGGGATGCATGTCAATATCAACAAAACGAAAGTAGTGGTTTTCTCTAGAAAAAGAAAACATAACCATCATAAGTTTTACTTTGAAGGCAACATTCTGGAAGAAGTTGCGGATTAAAAATACCTAAGAATTAACTTCAACAAAAATATAAGTTGGGATGGTTGTAGAAAGAAAAGAACTTTGGGGGGTTGGGAAGCCTTTTATGCTTTTCAAAATAGGTGAAGAGAGGTAGAGTTATGGGATTGGAAAACCACTCAAACTCCATTTGGGCATCTAGTGATTCCTATGATTCTCTATGGTTGTGAACTATGGGCCAACAATACCTCTGACATGCAGTGGAAACAAATTGAGAAAATTCAGAAACATTTGATTACAAACAAATTCAAGATTAAAAGAGCAGTTCCTTATGCTATATTGTTAAGTGAAACTAGGGGCTTCTCCTATCGAAGCAATTACTATGGTGCGAGCCATAAGGTATTAAAAAAAATTGAGCAAATGGAAGAGGCTACATGGCCTAAGGTTGTCTTTAATGACATATTGTGCAACAAAAAAAATACTTGGATGCAACAAATTAACAAATGGTTTAGTAAATGGGGTATTTTCTTGAACATGTGTCCCATAAACAACAAATAGGTAAAATATTTTGTTACAAATAAGTTCCACAAGCGTACTTGGGATAAGGAGCTAGGAAGAAAGAAAAAGTACTATATTGAAGTGTTTAATTCCACTCATAGTCATCGACCAAAAGCAGACATAGAGGCCAATATCTCGTGGAGAGCCAAAATTCTTATTGCTCAGTTAAGGACTAATTATCTTCAACTCTGTTTTAAAACAGAGCACTGGAAAAGGCCAAAAGAAGCATGGGAGGAAAGAGTATGCATTTTTTGTTCTTTCATAAAAGTGGAAATAGAAAAACATTTCATTTTAGAATGTGAGGCCTTCAAAGACATGGAAAGTTATGCAGATAGGGTAGCAGCTAGCTCTTGGGATAATCTATTTAGTGAGGGGTTTGTTGAGAAGATGAGAGCATTTATTGTGAGGCTTCACAGAAAAAGAGCCAAATACATCAAGAAGACGAAGAATAAATCTGTCCCATAGGCTATCTTTAGCCTCGTAGACGTTAATTTTTTTTTTATTTCTTTCTTTCTTTCTTTCCTCTGTGAATCACTGTTAGCCACATTTTCTTCCTCACTATCAATATGTTTAGAATTCTACCTTAACCAACAACTTAATTATATAGGGAAACATATAAATTATTATACATGACAACTCTATATAATTATCGACACATACCCAGATATCCTACCAAAATTATGAGCGTTATAATATTAATAAGGTTAAAGATATTATAACAAGGTTAAAGATGTATATGTGATGGGGCATCAAGAAGGAAAATATCCAATATAATTCTGAATTCATACTAATAAAAAAATGATTATATTATAGGAAGAAAGTATGCAAAGGGTTCTATTTTCCTCCATGAGAGAGAATTAACATTGATAACTACATTTATTGATAGGTGTTCTCAGTAATATCTAATTTCTAGTAAGGTTCATCGTGTTTATAAGATATATTGCTTTTAGGATTTTAAATTCTTTACATTTAGGTTGTGAGTGTAAATTTAGTACGTGACTATTAAAGTGGTTAATTTTTATTGTCAATGGGTAGTTTATGATTATTAATGGCTACATCGTAAATTGGAATATCTAAATACGTAACTAATTAAGGGTAAAGTGCAGGGTAAATATTGAAGGGGTGGAAACCCTTAATTTTTAAATTAATGAAACATTGTTGTGTCAAGTCTGAGTAGGCTTGGATCGAATGTCCATTTCAAAGTAGACTATTCTACATCACATACATAGTTGCATTTTAGAATTCACATTAGATAATTGTTGACAAATGGGGGTAACTTGATGGTTGTAGCTTGAGAACCTTGTATATGGTAGGTATTATAGTTGTGGTATAATATAAGTGAAAACAATTTAATTGATGGCCAATATAACTCAAAACCACTGTAAGACCTTTATGATTTGGCATCCTTAAGACTTTTTAGAAAATCAGAAATTGCACTTTAGCTTTTGATATTCATTAACGGATTGTAACTGAATAATACAAACTTGAGTTGTGTATTTATCAAGTTTAACAAATGTACAAGTACTTTAACTTGATGAAGTATATATAGCATTTCCATGTGGAGCCCCGAATTATAGATATAGTTTTAACAATGATGATTCTTCACATGAAGTTGGATTCATCTTTGATTGATTAATGTAAAAAAGAATCGTATTTTTCTAGATAATTAATATCATTTTCCAAATGATTGTGTACTTGTAAACTACTTGTTTCTTTACTGAGTTTGGAATTTATTTATTTAAACAATGAGATTTATTTATTTAATTTTATTTTTTTCAGCTAAAACAAAAACAACGTGCTTCATATTAATATAAGGTAATTACATTATCTACCGAATCAATATATCTAAAAATTACAAGATATCAAAATTTTAGGAAATAGAGCTAGCTTTATTTGATATCATTTATCCATCATAAGGTCTAAAAACTAAGGTAATAAACTAGTATCTTATCAACAAATTTCAAGTAGGATATACCGAAAACCTGTCAACACTTTATGTATTTCCTTCACCTCAATTGAACCTATCTAGATTCTGCAAGAAGACTAGCCTTGTATTCTTTGACCCAAATTGTATCATTTTTGTGCCAGTGCTTAATTTAGACAGGGTATTCTCTATAAATGTGATTTGTAGTGATATTTCAAATTTTTTCCATGAGCTCCTACACCCTCAACTTCTAGTGTATAATATTAGATGCCTCCACATTATAGTTACCCTTTGTGCATTCCATGACTGTCTCAAAATCTCCAAAAAACATGCAAAATATCAAGACCAATTGAAATAGAAAAGGCTAAGATACCCCAAAGTGCAGTTATTTTCGCCTTCATGGATGATCCCCTACCACGATTCCAGTGCAATGTGTAATAGTGATTTCCATCCAAATGGATAACTACTTTGCAACCACATGAATCAGATTGAGTCACGCCATCAAAAAACCTAATGGGATATTGTGTCAGATTTGCAGGGGGAGTAATCACTCTATGCTTCATCAATTTCATCCTGAGCCCAGTATCCATAAAATGACCTACAATATTGCAAGAGATATTCGCAAAATTTGGGGAGTATCCTTAAAAAATAAGTGTATTTCGACTTTTCCAAATGCCCCAAGCAATATAAAAAGGAATTTTGAAATATTCAAAACTTCTAGACTTCCTGATGAAAACTTTAATGATTCCAATTGGAGCATATATTGAGATGAAGTAGGAATTCCTTCCAAATAGCCACTACAAAAGTACACTTAAGAAATAAGTGGTTTAAATCTTCATAATCTACCGTACATAATGAACATCTACCTGAGCCACATAACCTCCTTTTATAGAGATTTTACCAAGTTAATATTGATGAGAAATCTAGGGCATCAGTAGGTAGGTGATTTCTCTACTTGTGATAATTGCTTGTGATAGTTTTTTTACTTCTTGATTACAATATTCTCTTCTTGAGTTATTATTGTGTTATTTTCATCAAGACAATTACCAAATCATGAACAATAAGGAAACAAGAGACACGGTATATAGGCTTGTCAGCGAGGGCCAAAACCTCTCAAGCTTTGAGAGGAAAACCCAAATGAAATTCTTCTTATAGATATTCAATTGAAGAATACCAAGACCATGACAAATACCCTTGACACTATATTCCCCCCAAGACCAAGTCACTAGCCTCTTCTTGAACCCTGCTCTTCCTCTTCTCCTTCTCGACTCCCTCTAGAATTGCGGCCTCTTCTTGTTGTTTTGCAACTCCTTTTCTTGACAACAGAAACCCTAGATCAGATTTTCTACTTGAATAGACTCCTCCTTGAAGAGGATTCTTTCCTTTCTTACCCGACTTCCTATAGCGTAGATTTCTGCCTAGACAAGAGCACTTCAATGTGACTGCAATCCTTCAACCTCCTCTTAAGACCTTTAGATCTGCTACCTTCACACATGTGAGGGTGAACTAGCCCAAAACAGTCCACAACTATCTTCACTCTCCTTCCTCCTTGCTTCGCTGATGTAGAGGCTTTTGTTATTATGTTTCTCACACTTCTTTTGTAAACTTGCTTCACCGAACTTCTTTTTTTCTAATGAGGTTGAGTATGGGTATATATACTAGTTTTTCCATTTCTATTAAGCCTACATGATATTCTAGAGTAGGCTGACACGATCCCTTGGAGAAAGGCCAACTTCATCTTCTAGATTCTTCCTTCATTGTAGGCCAAATTCATGAGGGCTACTGACAAGGTCTTGGAGGATAACTTTACATAGACAAGTATGACTCTTTATAATGTGTAACATGTCTTCATGACCATGACTCCTTTATACTTTTCTAGATGAAAATATCTATAAGGGCTCTCAATGGGAGCCTCAACTAAATAAAATCTTTTGCTCATGAAATCCATGATGTAAGAATTAAAATAATTTTATTTTCTTTCTTTACATCTCTTACATAAAATCATAATTACATGTCATTATGAAGATTGACCCTACTTACACTTTTCAACACTCCCCCTTAAGTAGGAAGGTATTCATAATGGTTATTGGTCATTCTCAATCTAAAGAATTTCTCAAAAGAAGAGTCGGATTGGTAACCCATTTGTATAGCATTATATCAACCAGCATTGTTACATAACAAGGTCTTGACTAGAAACTCTATCTCTCCACAAGATCTGAGCTCAATGTTGGCGAGACCAATGATTTATAGACACTCTCATCATTGTCTCTCTCAGAACATACCCCACTTGGGTTTTCAAGATGTGTTCCATGAGAACTATTCTTATATTGGACTCCCCAGTCCTCAAAGAATACTGGTCCTCCATGACTACTCTTATGTTGGATGCCCTATCTCATCCTCAAAGAGTATCAGATGCCAAATGATTACCCAACCCTCTCATTTTGTCTTTCCAAGTGAAGACCATAATGATGTGTCTATCACTCCCTCCCAATTAGGGAGGACATATATATTCTAATAAAGGAACATACTCATTTCTATAAAAGGAGAATGTACCTAATCTCCCTCTGGCTTATGAATTTCCAACTTTCTTCCAAGAAAAAGCTTGCTTCCAGGATCCCTCTTAATTAGGGACCTACAGTAGCTCCTCAGGTAGATATGTAAAGACAACCAGTGTAGTATCCCTAACCTAGAATATTCCTCAAACCCTAGCAAAAACTCGACTTGCACAAGACAAGTGAAGAAATACTCTCAGAATGACAAGAATGGCCTCTCTGCGTGGATGCTGCTGTTGTGCTGCTACTACTACTGGAAATCGAATGAGGATTTGGGGCTGCTCCCCTCCTCAAAAAAGGTTGAAACTCTGGAATCAGACTCTACTCAAGAAACCCAGAAAAACCTAGAAAGCTTTTATGAAATGGCCGACCCCCGAAAATCACCCCCTTGGGGTTCTGTGCAGTTCCTCAAAGACGCTGATGAAATTGCTGCTGAAATGTTGATGAAACTATTGTTGGAATGCCAATGGAAATAAATTGCTTGAGCAGGCACTCGAAGTCCCCTGGGGCTAAGGGTGAGATCTCCGAACGGAGACACTCAATGCACTAAACAATGTTGCAGACTAACTAAACAACCAGCGTGCTCTAAGTCGAAATGACTATCACAAATGCTCATAATCGGAATGATGCAAAATGAGGGGGCTCCTCTCTATTTTATAGCCTCTTGCCATGTGTTCTTCCCTCCTGCGTAGTCCCTCCATGTGTCTACGCGGGTCCCCTTTCTGTGTCCCCCTTTGGCCCCCTTGGATCCTCCTTAAGTCACAACGTTGTGCTACTAGGAAGTGATTTTTTATTCTTAAAGTGAGTTATGTCCCCCGTCCTCACTTTTTTATTTATAAATAACTATAAAAGGAAAAAATTGGGCAAAATCGAATATTCCAATTAGCCATGGCTAATTAGGAATATTATAGTCTTCCCCAACAAAATGTTGCTTGTCCTCAAGCAACTGAAGTGATGGATGCTGCAAGATCTTCTCACTCTCCCAAGTGGCATCCTCATCCGATAAATTCTTCCACCTCACCAAGAATTCCCGAACCGTCCTGCTCCGCAACTACCTCTCCCTGGTATCAATGATATCCTCCGGCTGCAATACCAAATGCCCCTGATCTGATAATCACCCTATGAGTGACCTCAGTTGAAGATTTATTAAACAAAAGGTATTACAGACTCATGTGCTGGTGTGTGTTCTGTTTTATTTAAGCAACGGATCGATCAGATTGCCAATACATAGATATTTAAATGGAAAGACAACAGAGAAATATAGTAAGTAAACACAAAGACACAAGAATTTTAATAAGGAGTTCACCCTATTCTCCAGGGTTACGTCTCCGGTCTAGCTTTCAGTGGTGGCCTTGTTTTATTGTGCCTTTAGCAGAGAATTACAATGCAGGGACTCAATGTGAGTTCTCTTGGAGCAGGTTTTTCTTAGCAGGGTGGTTCTTGGATTTTCCAAGCCACTAGAGTGCACAGACTCTTCTTCTTCCTACTAGCTTTGTGACCTTCAGGTCTACAATGAACAGAGCCAAATGTGATACTCAGTCTGGATAGATTCCCCTATGGGATGGCTTGAATCTTCAAGCTCTGGTGCTCGATGTTGTCACTGGTCAGCTCGGCCCTCTGTCGCTTTCTGCTCTTCTCTTGCTTCACTGCCTTTCCTCTGTATTCCGTCCTCCTCTCGGGATTCTGGTCCTTTCTCCCTCGTTTCCCGGACTTCCTTCGACCTGACTGTGTATTTTGTCTCTATTCATGGCTTTTTGTCATTCGAACCCATGCCTGCTCGGTTCCTCTTCCGCCTCTGTCGATTCACCTTCTGCAGCTCTGTGACTTTTTTTTCTCCTTGTCTCTTCGACTGGCCATCTGGCTCCGTTGCTCTCTTTGCATTACAAATGCATCATTGTCTATAAAACGCCCGCTTGTAGCGTGGCACAATGATTAGGGGTAGTTAGAAAGGAATCAGGACCTTCCTTCTGGCAAAACCCGAAAATGGAACAAAATTCCAATACACAGAGTTTTACCGGAAATACTCTATCGGTCGCGAAATCCTGACTTCAAATTCTATGAAATCGCCCCTATAAACCCATCGGGTCCACCATTCTATCGCAAATCGCTATCACATGGTGTGGGGCTTAAAA